>PVKA01048814.1:0-13609 GCA_004027165.1 Ctenomys sociabilis
TCATAGAATTATGTAGAAGCACAGCGTTATCTATCCCAACTGTACTGTCTATACACACACATCCTGATTTTTTCTTTCTACAACCCTTCCTTTGTCTACACCTGTCAAAAGTGGGCACTCCATTGACATTCAACTACCTTAGGTTCTTGAACTCGACACCACAATCCAACACAGTCCAGCATTCTGCAACCGTAGGGAGACATATAGCTACTCTCTCTTAGTTCAATGAGAAGAAAGTTTTGAACTAACAATGTTTAGACAAGATATCATGTTGGCATCTTGTACTACTATAAAGACAACAATATGCAACGTATTAATTTTTGTAACTCTCCTACTAACCTTTCACTTGTTTGAAACTGTCTCATTGCCACTTCTTTCTCAATAAAATTAACATAAAAATAAATTTTAATATTTAGTACAATAGTATAATCAGTGAAGGCTGTGTAAAACCATGATACATCTTTAAATTCAGAATTTTCTTGGAAAAGTATATATTCTTTCTAAATCTTTGAGATTTGCTCAAAATTTTTTTTCCTTCAGAAGAATCTGTGGAAAACATTCTTCTAATGTCTAAATTGTACCAAACATTCAACTTTTAAATATGGATTTAAATATTTAAAACTCTCAAAAGGAAGCTGGAGAAAGTTCTTGGTAAAACTGAATGGCAAGGGACCAGGGAGATGGCTCAATAGGATAAGCATTTCCCTGGCAAGCACAAGGGCCTGAGTTCAATCCCCAGTTCAAAAAAAAAAAAAAAAAAAACTAATCAAAAGAAAACAAAACAAAACAAAATGAATGACAGAGTTTATTGTGGAAGATGAGTTTTAATCAGAAAAATATTAAACACAATTGTTTGATTTATACTATATATACACATATACATTATATATTTACATACAATATACATGTACATATATATATATATATTTCAGACATCAGTCTAAAGACTTCATTTCAGACTCTCATATGGAAGGATGTCAAATATCATTACATCAAGGAAAACATGCCCCAAAACTACAAATTTGAACTTTTCTTAATCAGACATGAAGGAGAGGATTTCAAGACACTTGAGCTGAACCCCAGAACTTATTAACCTATTATCATTTAGAAGAGAGTCATTACTGTTTCCACTCCTGACAGAAGTGAATTTTGACAAGGGAGAATTTTCAAAAGCATGAGAAGAATCATTTAAAGCTTGTATGTCACATTACAATTCAAACTAGACTTCTAAGAAGCCCCTCCACTAAGAAAAACTGTCCCCACCAAGTAGTTCTCCCCAGGAGCTCATACTAACTGAGCAGAGTACACAAGTAGGACATAGATTAAACAAAGCAATGTAGATAACATAGAGACCCCTTCCACCCAGCTGCCTGCTGTACAGCCAGAGAGAGCTTTCTTCAGATACTGAACTGTGGCTTTGGAAACTTTTGACAGCCTCAAATGAGCTGAGAGGATTTCCCTAAAGGTTTCTCAGTTGTTTACAGTTTGGAATGCTAAAAAACCAGAAAGTCAAGCAAAACCAAAAGTCAGAGATCCAAAAAGCTGAAAACCACAATGACAATTTGAAAGATATTTACCAAAGTTCTGACAAAGTATGAGAAGCAAAAACAAAATAAAAAAAATTCTCATCAAAAGAACCACCAAGTAATTGAGAGGTTACCTAAATACCAGAAGTATAAGTATCAAATGGGATTAAATATGGATATTGACAGGTGTGCTGGTGCATACTTCTAATCCCAGTACTCAGGAGGCTGAGACAGGAGATCCACTGTGAGCTTGAGACCAGCTTGGGTTACAAAGATTAAGGCCAGCCTGAATTTCAGAGTGAGAGCCAGTCTCCAACAGCAATAAAAATAACTATATGGCTGTAACACATATGTTAAAGGATTTAGTGAATAGGAAGAACAACATTTGCAAAATTAGTGTTTTAGAAGAGAGATGATGACAATAAAAATATAAATGCTTACATTAAAAAATACAACACAAAAGAATTCATGTAATGGATTCATCTACATACATCAGAGACAAATATCAATGAACTAGAAGACAAGTCAATATATTATCCAAATATGAAATCTAAGGAAGAAAACAAAAAGTAATAAAATAAATAAACATCTGAAATATATGGGACAAAATCAGTGAGCTTTTATGTATTATACGAAATAATTAGACCTTTCAGATGGAATGAAAATATGCTTGAAAATATATGCCCAAGAAATCTCTGAACTGATGAAATCCATCAATGCTCTGCTGACAAATTTCGACACCCCTAAGCAAGAACAGAGTGGATCACATCTAAGTACAGCCAGGTACATAGACATATTTATTAACATTTTACAAATTAAACTTTGTGTCATACTAGAACCATGACATTTTGTCCCTGGGCACCGCCCCCCCAAGACTCGTGCACATCTCTTTATACAAAAGGCATTTTAGTCCATCTCTAAGAGTTGCCAAAGTCCTAAGAGTTTCAGCATTGCTGAAAAGACCAAGTCCAAGTCTTCTTCAAGATCAAGGCAAACGCTTAGCTGTGAGAGTCTGTACAAATGAAAATTTAAAGACATCCAACATTCAGTGGCACAAGAAAAGCATTACCACTCCAAAAATTACAAGCAGCAGGACACAAAGCATTGGGACCAAGACAAGTACAAAATCCAAAAGGGCAAACATTAAGTCCTGTAGTTCCACCAGATTTCAAACATCTGCATCAACCTGCAATGAGTTGTGAGCTCCAAAAGATTTACATGGCTCCACCCCTATGGCACTTCTGCTGGAATCTCCTGGGGCTTTTCCATGCAGCTGGCTTTGCTCTCTCCTTGAAGATTTTCTCAGGCAATCCATATTCCTGGATTTTCAAAACTTTTGGAGTTTCCATTGAATAGGCTTTTCACTCACAGCTTTACACACTGCCCTCTCAGAGGCACATTGCCTGTCCTCCATGGTCTTCTGAAATCTAGAGAGAAGCCTTCTTAACCTCAGAACTCCTGCACTTTACATGTCCTAAAATCAATGCCATGCAGATGATGTCAAGGTCTGCTGCCATTGGAGTAGTAGCCAAGCTTTCTTCCCTCTTGGCTATTAGGGTCGAGTACCTGAATAATTGAGCACTCTGATCCTGATTCTGAGGAACAAATTCTCTATGCCACCACCATTCTAGAACTTGGTATGGCCGCTGCCTCCATTCTGAAGCGCGAGGTTCTGAGGCTTTTTCCTCAAAGCAAAGCCTCTCACCCTGGTGATTCTGAAGGTACAAAGAGTGAGGACCTGCCTCCTCTTGTGAGGAGGAGGATTTCTTTTCTATTTTCCTGTTCTTCCTGGGAAATTCATATCTCAGATCTATATTTTCAGTCCACAGCCTTCCTAGCACTTCCTTTCTGACCAAACTCACAATATTTTAAATCATCCTGCTGGGATTTTTGCTTTTGACTCTCAACACATCTATAAAACCACTGCCACCTGTAGCCATGGCACGGTCTCACCATTTGACTGCCTTTATATTTGTTTTGCAAGATTAACTGGTCTACTACACTTAATATTAGTCTCAAACAAAGTCTGTGTACAGGAACAAAATGCAGACAAACTTTCTGCCTTGCCATAACACAAATAATATGTGGTCCAACAACCAGTACGGTCCCTCTTCCCAGCAGAAACGTTCCTAGCATGGTCTTTACAGGCAGGCTTTCTATCAGCATACTGGTCTGAGCTCTGACCAGAATCTCCCATATAGAAGAGCAAAAGGAATTCTGCAGTACACTAGAAAGCGACATCTCCAAACCCTTCCTATCTCTTCTCATAAGCCATTCCCAAAAGCTAATGGATGATATGGCCAGGTAGTTACAGCAATGACCCCACTTCTCTGGCACCAAATTCTGTCTCAGTTAATTTATTGAATGCTGGGACAAAATATCTGACACCCAATTTAAGGAACAAAAAGTTTACTTAGCTGAGAGATTATGAAGATTTCAATCTATTCTCAGATGACTCCCAGGAAGAATGGTGCATGGTAGAGAGCAGCAATTCGTGGCAGGAGAAAACAGTGAAGAGCCAATGGAAGGGCATCATGGATTCTAGCCAGCTTCTCTCCCCTGCTGATATTGTAAACAAGCCACCTTGTGGCTGGGGATGTAAAATTCTCACAATGTCCATGCCCTCCTCTTGCACAGGATGAGGATGTTTACAAACTAAGAATCCTTGCTCTCCACCGAGCCACTTAAACTTCTACATTTCCCATGTTGACACAATTTATCAACCAGTGCACCACCCTTTGGCAGAAAGAAATAGAAATTCTTTGCAGTGCATACAGAATCATCACTAAAGGAGACCATACTCTGGGTTTGAGTTTAATACTCCAAAAACTTAAACCATACAAATTATGTTCCTTGACCAAATACTGTTAAATTGGAAATAGTGGTCAGCCTAACTGGACCTGGAAGTTGTCTTTGCAGAAATGTTCTTAGTTTTATTTTATACTAGTGGGGATTGAACACGTGCTTTTACAGATGCTAGACAGGTGTTCTATCTCTAACCCTGTGGAAATGGTTTTGAGTAAAAATTTATTTAACATACTATTAAACTAAATTCAATAAGTTGTGTTTTCTCAGAGTTGTCTACTTTCTCTGTCCAATGACTATCTTTTTAACTTATCTTTTTATTTGTTTATTCATTTATTTTTGCACTGCTGGGTATAGAACTTGGGATGCTACACTTACCAGGCAGGTGCTTATGACACTGAGCTTTCTCCCCTGCCCACTATCCTTTTAGTATGTGAAGTATTTGTATCAGACCAACAGATTTTCTCAATTTTCAATATTGCCTGCAAATTTAAAAAAGATACTTTTAAATAATGAGTAATTTAAAACTCATAGGGAAAAATTTAAATATTTCAAATTTTTTAAGTAAAAAAATTTAGGATATAGCTAACATAGTACCTACGATGTTTCATATATAAAGAACATATTAGAAAAGAAAATGCCAAACCAATTAAGTATACAACTGGAACGGTAGAAAAAGTTCGAAAATTGAGAGAGGCTTGGTTTGGGACCAGACAGCAGAACTCACATAGAGAGGCTCAGCTTGGGACCTGGTGGGTGAAGTCCTTGCAGAACAGCTAATTCAGAGACCCAGCTGGCTAAAGCAGTAGCAGAATATCTCGCCAGCAGGGCACACTGAGTTCACTACCACAGACTGCAGCTGGAAGGAGCCAGGCATAGCAGCCAGACCCAAGCTAGGCCCAGCTGGTTGAGTTAGTAGATCTCGACCTGGGTATCTGAGGCACACTGCTAGGCCAAGTGAGGCCCAGACCTAGACCAGACCTGTGGGAGCATCCTCTGGAGACAGAGGTGACAACAGAGAGGGCAAAATCTTGGGACACAACAAAACCAGAATCTGTGACAGAGAGATACCTAAAGAACACACTCTTTAAAGACAGGCTTTGATTGCAGTGATACAGCCACCTACTATCAAACTTTCACAAAAATGAATTCCAGAAATCAAAATAAAGACTGCTCTCTGAAATATAAAATGACCAATAGAAGGAGCAAAATCAAATATCAGGCCCCAAATCCACCCAGAAAAAATGCAGGAGACAGTACCATAGAAGAAATTGGAAGAAACACACCTGAAATCTCCAAAATAATAACATCTGAAATAAAGAAACAACTACAGAAGGTCATAAAGGAATTCAGATAAGAAAGAGTAGCATCTGAAATAAGGAAAGAACTGCAGAAGAATTCAGAGGACATCAGATCAAAAATAATCTCCCAAGTAAAAAAAGTAATGACAACTACAGTGAAAAAATTACTAAGCACTTCTAAAGAAGATACTGATTTAAAAAAGAGAGAGAATAGAAAATTGATGGAAACTATGAATGAACGATAAAGAAAAGAAATAGAACACATGAAGCAGATTTAAAGAGATTCAGAAAAGAACAGGAGGGGCAAAGAGCTCAGCATTTTAAAGCACTTGCAGAGGCCAGGGTTTAATCCCCAGGCCTACCTGCAGGCCCTGAGCCAAGGGCATGCTGAGACTATGAGTAAGACTGGGCATGATGGCACTGGCCTGTAATCCCAGGACTTGTGAGGCTATAAACAAGAGAATCACTATGAGTCTAATCTAGTAGTAAGACACTGAAAAACCTGTAGACCTTTTCCTAAAATACAGAAATACCCAACCACATCTGAATACATATTCTTTTCAGCAGCACATGAGACATTTTCTAAAATAGACCACCTACTGGTTCATAGGTCATGCTTAAGTATATTCAAGAAAGTAGAAATTATCCCATGAATATTATCTGACCAGAGTGGAATGAAACTGCAAATGAATGACAAAAGAAACCACAAAAACCTCATAAACTTAAGGAAATTACATAACAACCTACTCAGCAACCAACAGATTACAGATGAAATTAAACAATATCTGCAATACAATCAAAATTCAAGTACAATTGCTTGGAATTTTCGTGATACAATGAAAACAGTTCTCAGAGAGAAATTAGTTTTAACTTACATATTAGAAGAACAGAATGAGAACAAATACACTTCAAGGTTCTAGAAAAAGAAAGGCAAACAAAACCCAAGGCCCTAAGATGGGAGGAAATTATAAAAATTAGAACAGAAATTACCACAATTGAGACAAAGAAAATAAAACAAAATATCAATGAATCTAAAATCGAGTTCCATGAAAGGTCATATAAACTTGATAAACCCCTAGCTAGCCTCATCAAAAACACCTTAAATTCAAGCAATAAGGAATGAAAATGGAGAAATTACTATAGACCCTGCAGAAATTCATAAGATCATCAGTAGATACTTTGAAAATATCTACTTTCACAGGATCGAAGACAAAGAAGAAATGGACAAACCACTAGACAGGCATAAATGAACAAAACTGAATCAAGATGATACAAAAACTCTGAATAACCGAATATCAGCCAATGAAATTGAAAAAGTAATAAAAACTTACCAACAAAGAAAAGTCCAGGTGTGGATAGATTCACAGCTTATTTCTACAAGAAATTTAGCGAAGATTTAACCCAATTCTCCTCATACTCATCAATAAAATTGAAAAAACTCAATACTTCCAAAATCATTTCTGGATGCAAGCATTATTTTGATACAAAAATTTGAGAGAGAGCCAGACAAAAAAGGAAGTTACAGGCCAATCTCCTTCATGAACATAGATGCAAAAATCCTAAAAGGAAATTCTTGTAAATAGAATCAGAATATTTTTATCAAGAAGATTATACACCATGACAAGGTATGATTCATCCCAGGTATACACAGATGGTTCAACATATGCAACTCTATGTATGTAATACACTGTATAAATAGAGCCAAAAACCAAAAACCATATGATCATTTGAATTGAAGCAGAGAAGGCTTCCAGTACTCATTCACAATCAAAGCCCTACAGAAAACTGGAAAAGATGTCTTCTATCTCATCCTGAAAAATGCCATCTATGACAATTCAACAGCCAACATAGTTGTATATCGGGAAAAAAAATTTTAGTCTCAAATCAGGTATAATACAAGTATATCTTGTATCATCATTCCTATTCAACATAGTTCTGGAATCATTAGCTAAAGCAATGAGACAGAGAGAGAAATAAAGAGAATATGAATAGGTGAAGAAGAGGTTCAACTACCATTATTTGCAGATAACATGATATTCTATTTGGAAGACCCAAAACACTCCACCAGGAAGCTCCTAGAATTAATAAACAAATTCTGTAACATAGTAGGTTATAAAGTTAAAACCCAAAAATCAATAGCATTCCTCTACACTGACAGAGAATTTAGAGAAACAATGCCTTCACAGTAGCATCGCCCAAAATGAAACACGTTGAAATTAATCTAATGAAGTAAAAGCTCTATACAATAAAAATTACAGTGTTCTGAGAAAAGTGATTAAAGACTTCAGAAAATGAATGATATTTCTTGTTCCTGGATAGGAAGAATGAACATAGTGAAAATGGTCATACTCCCAAAATTGTTATGCAGATTTAATGCAATCCCTGTCAAAATACCATAAACATTCCTCATAAATCTGGAGAAATCATTTTGAAAATTTATTTGGAACCAGAAAAGACCTAGAATAGAATAGGCAGGCCTGGGCAGCAAGGCAAAGCAGAAGGCATTATGATCCCTGAGTTGAAATTATACTGTAAAGCTACTATGATAAAATCATCATGGCATTGTCAAAAAAAAAAAAAAAAATGGACCCGAGGATCAATGGAGAAAATTAGAAAATGCAGATCCAACTACAAACACACTCTACTACCTTATGCTTGACAAAGGTTCTGAACATGTTCACTGCAAGAAAGATAGCCTCTTTAACAAATGTTGGTGTAAAAACTGACTCTCCACATGCCTAACTGTAAAACTAGACCCAGGTGTATCACAGTGCACTAAAGTCAAAATGTATTAAATACCTATATGTTAAAACAGATACACCAAATCTTCTAGAAAAGAAAGTAGGTGGAAATCTTGAAGACATATGGGTAGACACACAGGTCATGAACAAAAATCAAACTGCATGGAAAATACTTCAAAGAATCAACAACTGGAACCTCCTCTTATTGGGAAGTTTTTGCATATCAAAAGAAATCATCAATAGAGTGAGTAGACAACCAAAAAATTGGGAAACAAATCTTAACCAATAATCACTCAGATGAAGGTCTTCTTTCTAGAATATAAAAAAACTAAAAAAAATTGAGGGCCCCAATATTTAAGGACCCAACCCAAAAATAGGCATCTGAGAAAAACACACACTTCTCAGAGCTGGAGACAAAAAAAGCAAATACATACCTGAAAAAATGTTCTTCATCACTGGCTATTTGAGAAATGCAAATTAAAATTACATTGAGATATCATCTCACCCCAGAAAGAATCACTATCATTAGGAAATCAAATAATAGAAAATTCTGGAGAGTTTTTGCATAAAAAGGAACCCTTCTCCACTGTTAGTGGGAATGTAGAGTAGTGAAAACACTATGGAAATCAGTGTGGAGACTCCTCACAAATTAGGATTAGAAATCCCATTTAATCCAGCTATTCCTCTTCAGGGTTTTTTCCCAAAATAACTGAAAACAACATAACACAGTGATATTTGTGCACCCATGTTTGTAGTAGCATAATTTGTTATAGTCAAATCTTGGAAACAACCTGAATGCCCACCACCCGAGGAATGGATGAAAAAGATGTGGCATTTTTATACAATGGAGTATTACTCAGCTATGAAGAATGACAAACTCAGGCCTGGCAAGATAGCTCAGTGGACTAAGCTCCTCGGTAAGTGCAGGGCCTGGGTTCAATCCCCCATGTGCTGTACTAGCCTCGCCCATGGGGTGCACTGAGATGGTGATTGAAACTGAACATGGTGGTACATGCCTATAATCCCAGGACTTGGAAGGACAAAAACCAGGGGATTACTATGAGTCTTATCTGTGTAGTGAGACCCTGTAGACCCTGTACTAAATACATTTAAAATAATCATAAAATATATACATTGAAATCAGAAAAAGATATAATTTCATACCAATAAAACAGACTAAAATTAAGAATAACACAGCAAATGCTATGAGAATGTAAGGAGAAGTGGGAACTGCTATTGCTGATGAGAGTGAAAACAACTAGAATCATCTTAGAGAACTGTTAGGCATCATTTCTTATCAAATACAGCAATCAATTCTTTCAGACAGGCCCTAACATAGAGAAATAAGTGCTCAAAAAACACTTTTTCACCGTACCCCCAAAGTAAAATGAACCCAAATGCAAGAAACAGGAGAATGGATGTACAGTCTATGTACCATAGTCTATTTAGTGGGACACTACTCAGCAATAAAAATGAGCTACCATTGGAAATAAGTTCTATTTACAAATATAACATGGCTATGCCAAACTTGAACACATTTTATAACCATTTACTTAATGAAATCAGAAGCTAAAGAATATATACAGTGTGATTTCAGCTATATAGCACCCTCAAATAAGCAAAGATAAGCAACACCATCAGAAATCAGGCAATATTTCCTTTGTTGGAGGAAGTTAACTCTGAAATGTTCCCAGTAATAATGCTGGCTAACATAAAATCCACCCATTTGCAAACCTAATATTCAGGTATATCATCTTGTTTAAGACTTCTGACCACTTTGTATCTGTATAAATCGTTATATAACATTATGCCTCAATGAGAAGGAATTAGTTCAAAACAATCACTGTCATTTTCAAATCAGGGTAAGTCCTCTGCAGAATGAATTATAAAGGTTTTTTAAAAGTTAGTGTGAGGCATTTTTAGAGGGTCATCTTCAGGAAGTGCTGTTTTATTAGAATAATATCTAATTTCCCTTCAAAAGCTTTAAAAATTTCATGTTTGTATATCAATCCCCCATTTATCTTGCTACAAAATATCTAATTCATTTGAAATTTTAGGGTAAAGTTAATTCTCTAATTTTATTATACTCTGTCATAATGACAATTAAAATAGAAGATATGGGTAAGGCCTGAAATGTGTATAATTGTCAAATTATCCAGTTACTGAAATAAACTGATTTAGTAAATACATTTATAGATATTCCACTGGGTATGCATTTATACAAAATTCAGACAAAGCAAGACTTAGCAAGTTTGAGCACTTTAATCACATGGAGAAAGCTTGTTAGACATGTGGATGCCTTGTCTTAATCAGGGACTTTATATTATAGAGGATAGGATAGAGTATTAAAAAAACAAACATAAAACTTCCCATGTGCTAATGTACATCAAAGTTCCAAAAATTTTTCAATAAGTCAATGTAAAAATTATAAGGAAAAGCTCTATGGCCTCTGTCCTCATTGTAAGTAGATCAGTAACATCAAATAGGAAAGCATACTCCTGAGCCTGCCAGATGCTCATTTGACTCAGAGCTCAAGTACAGCATGTGAGTGGGACCACCTGGGGCCCATTGGGTCTTCATTCCATCTAGAGTCCAGTCACACTTGTGAGTAGAACTTCCTCCATCAGACAGGCCCAGTGTGGAAGTCTGCAGCAGAACTCCCTGAAAAGAGGCTAGAGGCAAGACCCACCCAGGTTATGCAGGAGCAGAACATCTTGTCAGTGTCACAGAGGGTTCATCTCCAAGGACTGCTGCAGGAAGAAGTGGAACACAACAGCCAGACCTAAGCCACACTCACTGGACAAGGTTGAACTTGGTAGATCTGGACCTGAAGCTAAGCTGATAACTATCTAAGATTTACACCAAAGGTCAGAAGACAGTGCTACACAAAATGACAAAGACAAGGAGCAAACTGCATTCTCAGGCCATGAGCCCACCAAGAACAAGTGCAGGAAACAATAACATAGAAAAAATTGGAAATCACACACCTGAAATCTCTGAAATAATAGTATCTGAAGTAAAGAAACAACCACAGAAAGGTATACAGGAAATCAGATCAAAAATAATTCCTCATAGGGGTTGGTAAAGAGTTCATGAACAAACATATTCACAAGGGAAGCACTTGAAAGAATCAACAACTGGGATCAACTCTTCTTAAGGAGCTTCTGCATGTCAAAAGAAATTGTCAACAGAGTGAAAAGGCAATCCCAAACCTTGAAAAAATCCTAACTAATAAGCAATCAGACAAATGTCTGCTCTCTACAATATATAAAGAACTAAGATATAACAGGGCCCTCAAATTGAAAGACCCAGTTCAGAAATGGGCATCTGAGATGAATACACACTTCTCAGAGGACGAAATTAAAGACGCAAATAAATATATTAAAAAATGGTCCACATCGCTAGTCATGCGTGAAATGCAAATAAAAACAACACTGAGATACCATCTCACTCCAGAAAGAATGGCTATCATAAGGAAATCAACCAACAACAGATGTTGGAGAGGTTATGGAGAAAAGGGAACACTTCTCCACTGCTGGTGGGAGTGTAGAATGGTACAACCATTGTAGAGGACAGTGCAAGACCGCTCAAAAGAGTAGGACTGAAAATCCTATGCAAATCTGCTATTCCACTACTGGAAATTTTCCCAGAGGTGGTGAAATCATTATATCACAGTTATATATGTGTGCCTATGTTCATAGCAGCACAATTTGTGATAGCAAGATCTTGGAAACAGCCGGGCGTGGTGGCGCAGGCCTGTAATCCCAGCACTCGGGAGGTGGAGGCAGGAGGATTGTCGTGAGTTCAAGACCAGCCTGAGCTACAAAGTGAGCTAAGGCCAGCCTGAACTGCATAGTGAGACCCTGTCTCAAAAAGACAAAAAAAAAAAAAAAAAAAAAAAAAAAAAAAAATAAAAAAAAAAAAAAAAAAAAAAAAAAAAAAAAAAAAAGATCTTGGAAACAACCAAGATGTCCATCACATGAGGAATGGTTGAAAAAGATGTTATATTTCTATATAATGGGGTATTACTCAGCTATTAAGAATGATAAGCTTGAAGCATTTATACTGAAGTGGATGCCACTTGAACATATACTCATAAGTGAAATAAACCAGATACACTTGTGTAAATATAGTCTCCCTAGTATAACAAGCGAAAAGCAGAAATACAAAAGGAAACGTACAACAACTAAAATCAATTGAGTCAGGTAAGGCAAAGAGAATGGCATATGCTGCAGTGTACTAATCAGCTTTTCTTCTGGATAGTTAACAACCTAATTTCACAAATCAGAGTTGGGAAATAGAAGAGCTGCAAGGCCAGCCAACATTTTGGCTCTAGCCTTTCAACGTCAGCGAAGACTCCGGACATAGGAGAACCTGTACTGCAACATCATGAAATTCAGTTGAGCTCCAAATTTTCTGAACAAGGAGATTATGGAGTCACAGAGGAAAGTGACTGAAGTTCTATAGTGTGCCTGGGGAGAGTCACATGGAGAGAAAACTTTCTTTCAGTCTCTCACGGAGAGCAAACTGGTCAAGCATTGGCCATGACTCATCCACATGGAAGACACAGACAAAGGATCCACAGAATAATGTACAGGACTACAAGATAAACCCTGAGTGAACTTCACTGACCACATAAGAAACACAAAGTACATGTGTTGGTATATAAGTCTTGCTCTATCTAGGTCTTAACCATCGAGCGGAAAAGTATAAAAATGAAGTATATATCGCGAGGCCATAATATTAAGCTGAGCTGTAAATGGCTATGGTCGACAACTTCTTTGAATAACTCACTATTATTGTGGAATGGTGGACTGTGTTGGACTGTGCTGTCAAGTTCAAGCACCTATGGAGTGCACACCTTTGACAGATGTAGATAAAGGAAGGTGTATAGAAAGAAAAAATCATGATGTGTGTGTATAAACAGTATAGTTGGGATAGATAATGCTCTGCTTCTACATACTCCTATGAGAGGCAAGATTTGCACTAATGGTGGTTGGACAGGATATTATGTTGGCTTCTAGTACTATGGCCATCCACTATGAAAATAATTATTGAATTTTTGATATAGTTCAGGTATAAAAAATAAGATAAGTAAACAGCTACACTCTTAATTTACTGATGAGACATCTTATATAATAATGTCTGTGAGTATAATATCATGTATGTACCTTGTACCATACCAAAACAGTATGAAAACAATTTGCAATGTATTAACTTATTGAATCTGTCTTAA
>PVKA01048815.1:0-13584 GCA_004027165.1 Ctenomys sociabilis
AAAAAAAAAAAAAAAAAAAAAAAAAAAAAAAAAAAAAAAAAAAAAAAAAAAAAAAAAAAAAAAAAAAAAAAAAAAAAAAAAATACTGTCACTTATAATATCTGGTTAATGTTAGAATCATAGTTTGGTTCTCTGTTATCTCACGTGTACAAATGGTGAATTTCTGTCAACATGTAATCTGCTTGGCAGTAACACTGGGGTTTGCGATGTGGAAACATGAGAAAAAAACAGTAATTTATAAAATCTAATAAAAGATTTGAAATTGTATTTAATGTTGAAATAGTATCCTGACAAACTGAAAAAATGGCCCACTGATGTGTAGTCCTAAAATTTACAAAGATCTCACATTTCATTTCTTTTGAAAACCCAAAGTTGTGTGGTAACCTCCATCTATCACTCTTGGAGATTATAGAGCCAAATGTGAGAACTTAGAGGATTTTTTTCCATAATAAAGAGGAAAGGCTGTTTGCCATCTGTTTTACCTATAGGAGTGATGTAGTTTTAATGTTGGTTGTTTTAGGACAAATTGACATCTAAAAATATATCCTGCTAAGAATTATGTAAAATTCAGCAAATGGTTAATGATACTGCCCTATAGGTAAAGACAGCTGGATACCAGGTGAGCATCTACTTCTGATTTCATAGTATCATTTTCTTTTCTTCATTAACATTTAAAAATATTATAAGGTAAGACATTTGCAGTTACTAAGTTCTGTTTATAACAAGCATTTTTAAAACTTGAAAGTTTTCCTAGGCACACAAATGGAGGACACCACTCTCAGTTGTACAGTTCTATCACTGATAGAAAAACATTAGGCATTTTATTTATGCATTTAGAAATGAGGCCACTTTTTATAATTAGGAAGTGTATGAAACAAGAAAGTGGATTATTGGAAGATATTGTTTTTCTTTTCTGAATCTCAGCTAAGACTGAAAGTTGCTTGTTATTGATTCATTTATTCGTTCTGCTAAGGATGAAACTACTGGGTCTTTCAAAGGTGAAGCAAGGGCTCCATAATGGAGCTACAGGCCCAGCCCTCTCATACTTGATGCATTTTTATGCCATTCAGTTTAGCAGTCTCATACAAACTGAACAGAAATATTTAGAACAAGAATTCTTGCAGGGGCGTGGTATGATAGAAACAACTATTACTTCAGGAGACTATTTAGTTGTGGCTATGACATTGGTTTACTGTCTTGAGAGTTGTATTGTTTACAACGTGAGAGAAAAGCCAAACTTCTTGGGTGGAATATTCTTCACCCATTGTTCTTAACAAAGACATTGTACAAATGCAGAAATAATATGGATAATCAAGTGGAGTTTATCAGGAATCCATCATATAATAATTCATGGCATTACTATTCAAGTCCTTGGGTCTTTTTTTTTTCCCCCCCACAAATGTATTATTTGTATCAGTATCTCTGCTTATGAATGAAGGGACATTCATACACATTAGATTCTTCACACACATTAGGTGGTGTGTACATGTATAGACACATACATATAAAATGTTTTTCCTTACCAACCAGAAAAATCTTTGAATACCTATATTATTCACCTATAGAAAGAGAAGTCATTATATCCTTTATAAGTGCCTAAAGTGAGTTCACATCTGGAAGCATCATCATAATCAGCAATATTTGTGGAGTGTTTTATATTCTTCAAAGCCTATTCACAAATACCATTTCACGTAGTCCAGTAACATTTGAAGTGGCATGGGTTATTATTCCCATTTTATAGAATGCATAATTGAAGTTTAAGGAGATTTCCTAAGGTCATACAGCTAGCAGAAGTAGAAATGGGACTTAAGTCTAGGTTGTTTTTTTCCCAGATCTTTTCATTTATACTATATTGTATTGCCTTTCATATTGATTTAATTATTGTATCCTAACCAAGATAGAAATTTTGCGAAGATCCATAGTAACATGGAAATTATTTGGATTAGAAATGACTTTGTGTCAGAGAGCAGAAACCTACTCTAAACGTTGGGATTATTATAAGCATGCACAACTCATAGAATTCTGCTTCGGGATGTCAGATAATTCTTAGAACTTAACTATTTCCATAAACTAATGTCAGTCTCTCTAGTTTTTTTAGAGAGGGATCACATGCTATCTTCTCTTTCTATTGATATGCTCTTCTGTTTCTCTGTACATAGACTCTTTTTGTTTTGGATTTTTATTTTTCATGGCTTGCTTTTCCATGTTGAACAAATTCAACACCTGTAGAAATAACACCTATAAGACACTGCTCTCTCCAACTTTACGTGAATTTTCTAGTTGATTGAGTTAGAATAGCTAATGGCTTTGGGGCTGCTTCCATTGGGTTTACATAAAGCAGTTGAAACTGTTGTGTTCTAACACAGTCTGTCTTCCTCAGGTCTGTGGAGAGATCAACTGAGTTCTTTTTAATAAGAGTATATATTATTGGGCTGGGGGATGGCTCAGTGGAATAAGTGCTTCCCTTGCAAGTATAAGGGCCTGAGTTCAATCCCTAGTTCTGCCAAAAAAAAAAAAAAAAAAAGAGTATATATTTTCTGCTGAGTTCCAATATTAACCCCGTTTGGTTTTTCTTTTCTTTTTTTTTTGTACACAGGGTCTCACTATGCAGCCCACATTCATAGTGATCCCCCTGCTTTCTGCCCCCCTAGTGCTGGGATTACAGGTGCGTGCTACCATGCCCGGACTCCATCTCCGGCTCAATGCACCCAAAGGCGGAGCCAGCACTGCAAGCGGAAGCAGGGATTGAACCCTGGCCGCTGCGCTTACCTAAGCAAGAGCTTAGTCCTCTGAGCTATACCACCGGCTCTATTATCCCCTTTAGAATAGCTACATTCTTGGGCAAATTACTTGGCTTTTTTTTTTTGGAAATTGAGTACAATTGTAGCATGTATTTTTTAGGATTATTGTAAGAATTAACTGAACATTCTGTATTCTTCCAAAAGTGTCTGGACCATAACAGATACATATTTTTTATTGTTATAAAGAGGACTGCGCAGGCAAACAATGTTTAATACAGAAATTGGAAGTGCAGGAGCTGGTGAGATAGCTCAGCAGATTGAAGTGTCTGCTCATCCAGCTTAGGCAAGTGCTGGGAGCAGGATTCAATCTCTGGTCCCTTGTGTAGTGCCAGCCTCACCCCCAAGGCAGGCTGAGGCAGCCAGTGTCTGGGCGTAGTGGAGCATGCCTGTAATCCCAGCGCTGGGGTGGCTGGAAGCAGGAGGGTCAACATGAGTCCAATCTGTTTAGTGAGATTCTGCAACAAACAAATACATTTTTAAAAAAATTAAAATTGCAATTAAAAGAAATCAAAAGATTAGTATTAGACATTCAGTTGATATGACTAATAGTGATATAACTCAGTGATATGACATTAGGTATGTTATACTTATTTATATTATCTGCTTAGAATATATTTACTATTTCTTTGGCGTAACATTTACCGTCTTTTAAAATGATGAAAGATAGCAAATATGCATGAGACCCAACTTTAAAGAAGCTCAACCACTAAGTAGTTTAAAATAAGCTTTAAAATGGGATTTGAAATAAGCTTTAAGGGAAGACTTAAAATTTAAAAGGTGTTAAGGAGGGGGATAGAGAAATAGAAGAACAGGAGAAATTATGTGCCTTGGTGGGGACAATGGAAGATTACATGACCTTGAGGGAACTGGTGAAGAAGACAGTGGGGAAAGAGTAAAGGAAGAGATAAAAATGAGAACAGGACCACAACAATAAAAAGTATAAACAGTGTTCAAAGTCATAAAAAAAAGCTGTGAAATAAATCACACCTGAATGTGTAAACATCGTACTGTCTCTCTAGTGTAAGAACCTGAAAGAGTAAATAAACTCTGAAAGGTACAGTAGATACAGTGAAAGGGAGAGCAACTGGGATGAGGGAAAGGAGAAAAGAAAGAAAGCAGGAAGGGGGAAAATATATGTATGTACAAAGGTATCTAAGATAATTATACTGCTGATTTATATTGTTTTATTGAAAGAAGCAGTTAGTGTTTTAATTGTTTGACCAATTTTACATGCTTACATCAGGTAATATGAACAACTAATTTGAAGACAATATGCAATATAACAACCATTGTTGAATTCTTACCATCTTGTGTACTGAAATTCTGTATATTTTCTAATGTTTTAAAATTATTTTTTACTCTCTTTAATTTTTTTTTTTTTAATCTACTTTAAAGAACAAATAAGACCAAAAGAGGGTGGGGAGAAAATGTAAAGAGGGCAAAAAATACCACTTTAGGATATGTCTCTGCCATCAAAGATTGAGTGGGCAGACGAAGCCCGGATGTGTGGCTATTCCAGCAAGCCAGTAGTAAATTTATGCTTGAGTAATGGACAGTGCCTGGAAAGCTCTACCATTAATTCCACAAAAGTTCGGTTGGTTTCTCGCTGTGAGGCTGGAACCCATTGTGATTACTCTATACCACTTTTTGTGCCTCCTACTAGCTTTAACTCAGACTCTTTGTGTCCTACCTACTCGAACTCACTTCTGACTCACCATGATACTGGTAGGCTCTAGTTGAATCCAGCTTGCCACTTACCTGAATTTTGAGTTCACTTGTACCCTCTCCAGGAGGACAGTTGGCCCAATGAGTATCTCTTAGGGGACATGTGAATCCAGATAACTCACTAGCCACCAGAGTCCACTGTTCCATTTCACTGCTGCTTTTCTCCACAGCGGTCTCTGGAATCTTATATTCCCAGTGCATCTGTAAATTTGAGCCACCCCTCCCATGTAGCGAGTCAGAGCTCAGAGAGAAAGTATTGCTTGTCACCATCGTTCTTTGTTGAGGTTTTCTCTTTGAACTCCCCATGGGCTATAGTTCTCACTTCAGATTCTTGCTAGATCCTGGGGACCTTTTTCTTTGTCTTCATCATACTATTACGTTAAGGTGTCTAGACCCCAATTTTGCAGAGGCTGTTTCTCTTCTGTTCCAACACTCTGCCATCCTTCTAATATAGACAGATAAAATGTATTTATAGTTGGAAATATTAAGCTTTTCTTAAGGTTTAGGGTTTAATTCTAAAGTACTGGAAATGAATCAGACTTTTTTTTCTGGAATTTATCAAGAAAAGAACATCTGTCATCGTACCTTTATTTTTTTTGGTGTGTTTGGAGCAGAACTAGAGAAGTGCTTTCTACACAGTACTCAGTGACTTTCCCAGTAGATTATTTTTGGTGTGAAGAAGGAGAGACTAATTAATTTTCTGATTCCTAATGGTTTTTAACCTAAGTGACTTCAGTCATTTACTTGTGAGAGATGACTGCTTCCTAAAATTTTCTTTTTCTGGGTAGTTCTCATATAATTTTTCATGAGCAATAAGTAATATCTAATCTGTTAGTTCTACATTTTTGAAACTAAATTAAGTACAGCCTGGACTGGCAGCTGGGGCTAAAATATTCTCAAAGAAGTTCAAACTATGATATTGGTTGATATTTGAAATTGCTTTACTTCAACCTTAATTTCAAAATTACTCCCAAAGCATGTGGCTTTAAATTTGTTAATGCCCTTGTAAGGATTTTGGTAGTTATCATTAAGAAGTAGAGATCACTTAGCCCTCATTAACAGCCAATATTCCCTTTGAAAATGACATGGTATCTACTGTAATCCTGCAGTGTTTTAATAGTCTATTCTATGCTCAGCAATGAAACATTTCAAAAGTGACTGACAGCCAATTGATGTAATTCATGGTGATCTTTTGTGTTGACAGATCTTTAAAAAGTCATAGGAAATTACTACTCTGTGAAAACGCCTCCTTTTTTTTAAAGCTGCCAATATCTTCAAAAACAGGACAATTTTCTCTTTGACTGCCTCTGTTTTTTATTTCACTAACATGACATGATTCCTCCTTATTATTAGAATTTCTTTTGATAGACAGAAAGTGTTCCCCATAGGTAGTGCTGATTTTAAAATAGAAATTTTCTAGCTTTCCAGATCAACTCTCTAATTTTCTGACTTCAAAATCAAGACATCCTTGTAACCACTTTCCTACTCAGTAAGAATGATTTAATTTACAGACAGTTTAAATATTTAAAATGATTTTAGTTGTCTCCTGAAAGAGAAATATGATGAAATGAAGAAATTGATAAAATTGTTTATTTTAGTGGATCCCCGCCCAAAGCCACTAATAAATTAGAAAGCTAATGTTGTGAATAATTTTATAAAAGTGTGTAGTAGTTTTATATCCGAAGCCCAAAGTTAAAACTTTGGATAAATGTTCTTGGATTTTAATTCATATAACAATTGTATATTGACAGGTACTATGCAAAAGAGTATTAGCGTTTTTCTTTATGTAGTTTTTTTAAAAAATAGAACCAAACATTTTAAGAATAGAGAAACACAAAACGTTTTGGGAGGTCTGGGAAATCTTTTTGGACAAAGCAGTATGTAAGCCAGTATTTTAACATACACTTTTCAGCGTATGAATGACTCTGCTATTACACCCTTTTTTGGCTTGTATTAACAGTTTCATACTGAATATTCATTCTGGGGGAAAATAGTCAAGTGATTTTCATATATGCTTATTATTTTGTAGCTTGTTCAGATTATTATCAATACAACACATTTGGAGAAATCCTGTAAATATTTGGAAGAATTCATCACCAACATCACTAATGTGCTTCCAGAGACAGTCCATACCACTAAGCTCTATGGTACCACAACTTTTAAGGTAAGATGCCATATTATACAGTGGAAATGCTTCTGGTATAGCACATAGTTTGTGTGGTCTGCATTCATGATTTTGTTTCCTCAGGGTAATGTGGTCTTGAGTATAGGTATTTATTAAGGGTTTTATTGTCTTAGAAAAACAAACACCAATAGCAGTTATTGGTAATTAAATTAGAAAACAAAACAAAATTCAAATTATATAATTATATCCTCTAAATTCTCTTATTTTCTCTCTCTCTCTCTCTCTCTCTCTCTCTCTCTCTCTCTCTCTCTTTCTCTCTCTCTCTCTCTCTCCCTCTGTCTCTGTCTCTGTCTCTCTCTTTCTGTTTTTGAAACAGGGTCTTGTTATTTTTTTCAGGTAGTCTTTGATCTCACTATGTAATCTAGGCTGCTCTTGAGCTCACAATGATCCTCTTCCCTCAGCCTCCCAAATGCTGAGATTATAGGCATGCTCCACCAGGCCCTGTTTTAACTCTATGTTGTACAAGAAATGTGTTTTCTAAATTGACCCCTTTACACTCAAGAGTCCAATGGGTGGTCAAAGAATTGAAGGTCATGGCTGACAAAAATATGATTAAAATTTTAATTATTAAAATACTCAAATATTTTTTTTGTCTAAATTCTAAATTCTTCATATTTAATGAAAAATTCACATCACATGCTATTGCAGTTAGCAATTTGTGTGTGTGTGTGCGTGCACGCGCGCGTGCGTGCATACACACACACATGTGCAGGGTCTTTCCACACAGCTGGGACTTGTAGTAATCCTCCTGATTTCTGCCTTAGTGCTGGGATTACATGTGTACGCCACCATGTTCAGACTCCATTGCTGGCTCAGTGTGCCTGGAACCCTGGCCCCAGGACTTACTTAAGCCAAGTACTTAGTCCATTGAGCTATACTGCAGCCTATAGTTAGCAATTTTATAATGACAAATTACTAATTTTGATTCAGTGTTAGATCAAAAGTGCAAAATTATATACTTTTAGAATCAAACAAAGATTAATAAAATCCTAAATATTGTCAGAGGAACTTTAAATTACTATTATGCAGTAAAAGTAGCAGGGTAACATTTCAAATGTTAAAAGGATTTTTGTAATATAAAAACTAATCTATAATATTTGAGATTTTGTTATTGTTGTTAATTGATTAGTTTAGTGGTGAAATGTAATCTGTGCCATCCTTTTGAAATCAAAAATTGTTGTTAACTACATATAGAGTTGAAACCATCTTTTATGTGCCCTAATCTCTATTTTTCCTTTTTTAATGTCTTTTCTCTATTTATTGGTACTTTCACTTGAGAACAGACATAGTGTACAAATCAAATTTTATTTATTCTGCTATTGTTTTATAGGAGAGATTAAAACTGTTGGTGAGACAATATTTTGCGGTTAAAAAAAGGTATATTGTTGAGATGCACATATGCTTTTTGTACCTTTGTGTACAGATTTGATTTGTGTACACATGCAGATTAGGTACTTAATGGTGTTACCTATTCATTAGGTGACTGGGATTGGTTCAAATTACCAGTACAGTTTCTTAAAATTTGTCATGCATCATATTACATCCTGTCATTCTTTTTAAATTTTTCAATAATGTCTAATAAAAGCTATCCTTTAGTGTCTATAAAAGATTTGTTCTAGGACTTTCGATGTGTACAAAAATTTGCCAATGTCTCTTATATAAAATGGTTGTAGTATTTTGTTTGCATATCTTCTTGCATCTTTAAATCATCTCAAGATTACCTATAATAGTTATACATTATCAATGATATGTAACTGCTACAATGTATTCTTTAATGACTGAGGAGGGAAAATATGTACATATTCATCACAGATACATTTTTTCCCCCTCCAAACGTTTTTGCTCATTGGCTGGCTTAATACATGGGTAAAGCTCTATAGATACAGAGTATTATTGGCCTCCTAATGAGAGGAGAGTTAAGATTGAGTATGAATGTCCGACAACAGCATTAAGAGCTAAAGAGTGGCTCTGTAAGAGCAAGAATTATCATTAGTCTTAAATACTAGCATTATTATAGTGTATAGGTAATAACTTTATCCAAAAACATTTTCATTTATACTACTCTGAGAGCCAAAATTCCTCTGTGAAAAAAAAATGTTAAGGGAGTAGTGGTTCAGTGTTAAGCATAGAATGGAGAGTTATGGAATTAGAAGGTTCGGTTTGTTATACTTGTTACACCATCTGGGGTATGTACTGATACCCTTTCCCAAATGTCTATCAGATTTTTTCATTTCAATATTTTTCAAATTATGAAGTTTAGAAATCTTCTCAGTAAATGGCTTGTATGTTATATTGTTGGTCCAACCTTTAAAGTGATAATTGAAAATGTAATCTAGATATGATGCCATAGGGATTGAATAGCTAGTTAAAGGCTTAGAAAAGGAGTTCTGGGAACTGCTAAAGGTCATTCTTACAGTGCTTATTGGAAACACCAATAGCTTAGAACACGGTGGAAGTTTTTTTTTTTTTTTTTTTTTTTTTACCATGGTGCTTCATACTATTTAACCCAGAACGCAATATAAACATGGCAATTTTAACAGCACGTGCTGTATATTTTGTTAAGCCACTGTTTCCAGAACGCTTTCCCTTGAAAATGGAAACCTTTATGCTGGAAAAGTGGCAAAAAAATCAGGTCATCCAGGTATTTTTTTGCAGAGTTCTCTCTTGCTATTTCCATATGGGACATAATCAAGCTCATATTTTTAGCTTTTCTATTCTATAAACTTTGCTTTACTTCTTGCAAAAAAGAATGAAAATGTTTATTAATTTATTCACTTAAACATATTGCTTTCATATTTATGATATGACAGTCTGTCTTAAAACTTATGATCCATAGGGAAGAAAACCAACTGTAAGTTAAAGAACTGTGCAATAAGCACTAAAATAATATATCAAATGGATTTACTTTCTTCAAGCTTTTATAAAACATCTGCTACATAGTTAGCAGTATCATAGGAATTCACAAAATGAGCCTCCTGACTTCGCTGAATTTATATTCTAATGATTTGATAGATGAAAGCATACATATAGTATAATGTCAGATCATGATAACAACAAGGGAAAAACTGACTGAAATAACATAAAAAACCTGGAGTTGTCTGGATTTTTCACTAGATATATTTTCGAAACAAGTGGAATGGTATAGTGGGGGGAAAAAAGCAAACAGGTTATGCTAGCAGTGACATTTCTCTGCATGATGGTTCTACACACTGAGATGGGAAATATTTATTGTACTTTAAGAGAATACTAGAATTAGGGAATACAGGTACAATTAAGACTTTTTTTTGTCATATTTAGTTTGAGTTATATTCTATCTCTGATAGACATAAGAGGTAAGGTAATAAATCTACACCATAAAAAATATACTGTAGGGCTGGGGATGTAGGTCAGCACCACTGTGCTTGCCTGGTATGTACAAGGCCCTGAGTTTGATTTCCAGTTATATATATATATATTCATTCACATATATGTATATATATGTATATACATACATATATGTAGTACATTTTTATATATACCAGTAAGAATGGAAGAAAGTTCAATTTGGAGGCCATTGTAGCAGTCTATGTATACAAGATAATGATCACTTGAATTAGAATGATAGAATTTGAAGTGATAAGGAACAGTTTTAAAGGTAGAGATGGTAGTAGAACTTACTGGTAAATTGCATATAAAATTTATAAAGAAAGAGGAATCAAAGATTTTTTGACTGAGCAAACTATTTGAACACTGGCTCTAATCACTCAGAGGGGAACATCTGTTAATCTTTAGGAGACTAGAAGATTTAGGAAATAGAGGTAGCGTCAAGATTTTCATTTTTGATTTATTAAGTTTGAGGTATTTATTTGTCATCTGTATAGATGTGTTAATTAGGTATCATAAAATCAGCTGTAGAAAAACCTTTAGAGTTCATCAGTGTAGATACATATTCAATACTGTGGGATTTGCTTTCTTGTGGGTACTGAGTATAGATGGAAAAAAGGATTGAGGTATATAGTACTCTAACAATGATAGATTCAGAAGAGGGTAACATAATGACAGGGATAGAAGAAAGAAGGAAATAGCAAACAACCAAGAGTTAAGCACTTTTAGAATGACAAGGTAGTAAATACATAGAATACTTTGTATTAACAGTTACAGTAAATTTTAAATCTATAGGAAAATGTATGTTAAAAAGTAATTTGATACAGAAAATCTAAATTGACTAATATCCATGTAAGAAATGAAGACATTGTCAAAGACTTCAGAACTGTATAAGGTACATATTATTTTAGGACCTCAGAAACAAACAATTACTACTCTAAATCATACAGGAAAAAAAGTCTCAATTCTCTTTTACTGTAATTAGCATAAATGAGTCAAAATTGAGAGAAACCATACCAATGTAAATAAAGGTAAGTACTGATGAAAAAATCATTACTAAAATTAAATAAAAATTCAAAAATATGCCATTATACATAGGAATACAAAGACAATGCTTAAAATACTTTAAAGTGTCATAGGACTGTCTTGCTACAATACTGTATATGGTTGGATTTCTAAATTTCTGCATAAAAGTATGTAATTGTTTATTCATATTTTTAAAATACTTTTTATTTTTAAATTTTTTCTCCATATTCTGTAGGGACTTAAAGTTTAACATATCAGTACTTGATGGAAAGTACCTGTTGCATGTTATGCCTAAGATATTTGATATTCAGACAGATAGTAAAGTTAAACCCAACTGCATATGTTATAGGATAATAATAAGTTTCTCTCCTGGAGGTTTAACAACCTATGTTTACAGTCCAAAAATTAGAGAAAAGAAGGGCTGCCAAGACAGCCAACATTTTGGCCCTACCCTTTCAGGGTCAGTGAAGACTCTTGACATAGGAGAGCCTATACTGTAACATTATGTAACTCAGTTGTGTCCCAAATTTTCTGATTATGGGGCCACAGAGGAATGTGATTGATGATGTAGAGTGTGCCTAAGGAGAGTCACATGGAGAGAAAACTTTTTCTCAGTCTTCCACAGAGAGCAAATTGGTCATCCACATGGCTGGCGCTGACAAAGGGTCTGCAAACTGTGGTACAGGATTACAGGATAAATCCTGATGGGACTTGACTGACCTTGTCAGATACAAAAGTTACATTTCTTTTTATATAGGTCTTGCTTTATCTTGGTCTTAACAGAAAGTATAAAAAGAAGTAATGAAAAGTAAAGCCATATTAATATGCTGAGCTGTGAAAGGCTTAAGTCAGCAACTTTTGACATTGCCAGTCCTATGGATAACCCACTACTATTATGGACTACTGGACTATATTGTGGTATTTTGCTGAATTCATGCATCTTCAATATTTAAATGGCAAGGGAATACCCATCTCTAACAAAACTGAACAAAAAAGGGTATGCAAAGGAAGGACCATTATTTATCTGTATATACGAAATAGTTAGGGTAGATATACTTTCTCTTAATTCAATGAGAAGGAAGATTTGTACTAATAGTATTTGAACAAGATATCATGTCTGCATCTTGTACTATGAATAACCACTAAGAAGATAACAATATGCAATGTATTAATTATTGAAACTGTCCTATTAATTAGTTTTGAAAGTGCCTCATTGCTATTTGTTTCTTAATAAAATTAATTAAAAAAAGAAATTGCTAAAACAATTAAGATTTTTATAAATACCTGAATTTGTTTCAGAGATGCACCTATCTATGGTTAAATTCATTGAACTTTTCACAGTAAAAGCTGCCACAAAATTAGTCAATGAGTACAAAAAAAATACTTAAAACTTTACTACTTTAAAATATCAAAGGAAAACACATGAATATTGTGAAAGATATTAAAAGGATACTGTGCTTTTATATATACATCGACTTGTTCTCAAGTAGTTTGGGAGGGGCTGGAGAAGAGTCTGGGGGTTTTAATCAAAAGACATGAAATTTTAGGTAGGAAGAATTTGTTCAATCAATTTATGGAACAATGTGTTGACCATAGTTGTTAATGATGTTTTATGTTCTTAAAAATCTCTGAGGTTTGGCAAGATAGCTCAGTGTACCAAAGTGCCAGCTTAGGCAGATGCAGGGACTGGGGCTCAATCCTGGGTGTGCTGAGCCATGCCATCCCTGCCCCTGGGGCATGCTGAGAGGGCAATTGAGACTGGTGATGGTGACATGTGCCTATAATCACAATGCTTGGGAGGCTGAAAACTGGAGGATCGCTACAAATACAAGCTGTGTAGTGAGACTCTGTAACTCCTTTACTAAATACATTAAAAAAAAAAACCAAAAAACTCTTGAGAGGGTAAATTTGAAGTTTCTTAGTACAAAAATGACAAATTGAAAAAAAATTTTAAAAAAATGACAAATTGTGAGGGATTACATGTGTTCAATAGCTTGATTAATGTATGTTAGTTAGCTCAACATATTACTAGCTCCATTAAGGCTTCCCGCAATATATGCATATTTCAGAATGTCATCTTATACATGATAAATATATAATTTTGTCAACATATTTTCAAACATATAGTAAATAAACATGCTCATTTCTTTTATTATAGTATATAAATATATTGGAAAATTATGTAGATATCAAATAAGGGAGAATGTACAGGAGGGTAAAAGTTAAAGAGAAATTTAGGAGGTTGAATTTATAAGCCTCTTTTTCTGTCTGCAGGATAGAATGGAATGCAGTGTATTGGCTAGATACCTGTGTACATGGTCTTAACCCAAACAGTAAATAGTAAGATGAATCTAGACTGCAGCCTTCTGATTTCAAAGTTTCTGACTATCAGTGATGTTCATGTAGAATCATATACAGGGTTCTCAAATAGCATGTATTTTCAGTAGTCCTATCTTGAAGTGAACATCCTGGAAACCATAGGAAT
>PVKA01048816.1:0-13581 GCA_004027165.1 Ctenomys sociabilis
TGGCGCATGCCTGTAATCCCAGCACTCGGGAGGCTGAGGCAGGAGGATTGTTGTGAGTTTGAGATCAGCCTGAGCTACAAAGTGAGCTTAAGGCCAGCCTGAACTGCATAGTGAGACCCTGTCTCAAAAAGACAAAAAAAAAAAAAAAAAAAAAAAAAAAAAAAAAAAAAAAAAAAAAAAAAAAAAAAAAAAAAAAAAAAAAAAAAATCAATATCATTTGTCTATACAAACAGCAAACTCACTGAGAGAGAAGTTAGAGAAAACACATCCTTCACAATAGCATGCAAAATAATGAAATACTGAGAAATCAATCTAACAAGAAGTAAAGGATATATACAAGTTACACAGTAGCTTGAGAAAGGAGATTGAAGAGGATAAATTTAGTGAACATGGCCATACACCCAAAATTTTTATACAGATGTAATGAAATCTCAGTCCAAATGCCAATAGCATGTCTCACAGAACTACAGAAAACAGTCCTAGAAATTATTTGGAAACAGAAGAGAAGAGTAAAGGCAATTCTGGACAAAAAAAGGCAAGGTAGGGGTTATCCCAGTCCCTGAGTTGAGATCACACTGTGGAGCTACTGTGATAAATTCAGCATGGTACTGGCAAAGAAAGACAAACAAAACAGATCTGAAGGTCAGTGGAACAGATTAGAAGATACAGACATAATTCCGAACATATGTAGTCACCTTATCTCTGACAAAAAATCCAAACGTGTTCACTAGAAGATAGTCCCTCTAAAACTGGTGCTGGGAAATCTGGCATGTGTACATGCCAATAGCTAAAGCAGTCTATCACCAAACAATAAACTAATATCAAAATAGATGGAACACTCAAATATTAAAACAGAAACCCTAAAGCTGCTGGAAGTGAATGTAGGCAGAAATCTTGAAGGTACAGATGTCAGCAGGGACATCACGAACGAAACCCAAATAGCATGGGAAATACTTCAGAGAATCTACAGCTAGGACTTATCTGACCAGGGGCAGCTGCCGCTCTCCAGAGCCTGAGCTTAGTGAGCCTCGTCAACTGTAAGTGCTGAGCTTACTCAATGGCCTGAGACAGCCCTCTCATGGAGACCAAGCACAGTAAAGCCTTGGGTCCACATTTTCTCCTGGTCTCTCTGTCTCTTGACTGACCCAGTGCTTCTTTATGTACCAGGCAGGCTGTTGCTTTTTCTCTTCTCTTGGGATTGATGAATAACAAACTATCTTTTCAATCTGTTAATCCCTTGGCCTTACCATAACTGAATGATAACAACAACCACATCTTTATAACCCACATTTCTCCCAAGTTCTAGCGTCAGACATGCCTTTTTACAAGGGCTCCCTGTAAAAAGAGGGGGCAAAAAAGGCCAGGGAAAGCTTCTAGATTGGTAGAACTTGATTCAGTCCATGTATCTAGAGTTCCTTTTGTTTAGATGAGCCGGGCTATGGGCCAGAAGGGATTCAAGACAGGCCCTACTGGGTTCAATATCTACCCAGGTTCTTAGGAAAAACAAGATCGGAAGATTGTGATGAGGCTGTCAGGAGATGAGGTGTGTGGATACATGTGTCATAAAGAACACAGTAGTGATTCCAGGAGGTGCTCAACTTACAGTGGTCAAGCTTCTGATTTTTCTTTACACTCTGCAGTAGTGTAAAGGCAGAATGCATTTGGGTTTGTGAATTGGATATCTTGCCAGGCTAATGATACGCAGTGCGCACTGTCTCCTATACTGGACCGATATTGTAGGATGCTGAGTTAGATAGAGATTGGTATACAGTCAGAGAGCAAGTGGGCCCGTGAGAGTCAGCACAGAACAATGAAATCATCAGCAGTGTGGCTAGCGGCGAACCAGGAGAAGGCCGGACCTCCAGATGAAGATGCCACGCCCAGCCGTGAAAGAATCCCTGAGGGATCAACAGTAACAGGTGACACTGGGCATTGCTGAGATTAACATGGACTGAGGCATGGACCGGCCAGATAGCTCAGTGAATGAAAGCACTTACTTAGGAAGATGCAGTTGCCAGAGGTTCGATCCCTGGGCCTGCCACGCTGGCCCCGCCCCCCGGGGCAGGCTGAGATGGTGACTGAGACTGAGTGTGGTGGCGCGCGCCTGTAATCTCAGCACTTGGGAGGCTGTAAACAGGAGGATCACTATGAGTCCGATCTATATAGTGAGACCCTGTACTAAAAAAAAACAAATAAAAAGATGGCCCGATGGTGACCTGACTCACAACACAGGCAGTGAAAAGCTGACCGACCCTTCCTTAACCCATAGCCACGACCTGAGGAAAGGCAAGAACACTGTAGTGGGGACGATCTGGAATCCCTGCTACTGGGGAAACAGGGGATGGCAAGTTTGAAGCTGGGATGAGAGAAACCCCACCTCAAAATTACATTGGGAAGCTATTGGGAAGATAGCTCATCTCACTTTGGGTACAATCTCCAGTACTGACAAAAAAAAAATGAGTCATTTGATGTCTGATTATAAATGCCTAAGTGCAACTTTTTCCACTTTAGGTAGATTAGAATTGCATGATTTGTTAAAATTCATGGGAACTATGTGAGACTTCGCATAGAGAATTCCAAACCTTACTTCATCTATATGCCTAAATGCTTCAGAATACATTTCTTTTCAACCAAAGAACAAGCAAACCTATAAAATTTATTTAACTGTGTTTTGTGAATTTTTTTTCAGTTTTGTCTAGATATATTAAATTAATTTTTCCATAAGAAAAATAAAAGGTCCATTAAGGTGTAATATTAGATAATCTTTCCCTCGTTCTCTTGTTTCTTTCTCTTTCTTTCTTTCCTTCCTTCTTCTTCCTCCCCTTCCCTTCCCCTCCCCTTCCCCTCCCTCTCCCTCTCCTTCCCTTCCCCTCCCCTCCCCTCCCCTCCCCTTCCCTTCCCCTGCCTCCTCCTCTCTGCTATGAATCAAACTCATAACCTCGCACTTGCCAGGCAGGTGCTGTGCCACTGAACTACATCCCCAGCCCTTAACATTAGATTTTTCAAAAAAACCACATTACCTATGAAAACCAAATAGATGATTTGAACCAAAAATTACTGTCAAAATAACTTGACATTAGACAGTTTGGGGGAAAAACAGTTTTGATAAGAGGTGTTCAGAGGCAAAAGTTCTGCTTTAATAAGTTCAAAGCTGCAGTGCTCATTGGATGGCTAGCCGTCAACAGGGGATGGGGGACGGTAGAAAGGAATGGATCTGTGTGTGTCAGGGAAGTTTGAGGGCAGAGAAACTATTCTGTGTGATTATAATGATGAATACATCATGATATACATTTGGCAAAACCCACCGAATTTTATAACATAATGAGTGAATCTTAATGCAAATTATGAATTTGAGTTCATAGAAGTGCCTGGATAGTGGTTCATCAATTGTAGTAAATAGACCATACTAACACAAGAAGTCAGGAAGACAGGAAGTGGGAGGGGGCTGAGGATGTGGGCCCTCCATGCCCTCTGTTCAACTGATCTATGATCCTAAAACTGCTCTAAGAAATCAAATCTATTAGCTTAAAGCATTCATTCAGCAGAATTCAGAAAATGAAATTTATGATGATAGAAAAATGTAAAGCACGCTTCTACCTGTAGGTAAAATAACTTCATTGGTTGACAGCACAGCCCAGGACATGCACAATAGTTTTAATAGTCCAACGGCTCCAAAAAATACAGCTTTCCACACTGTGAAAATGAAGTGTGTGTTGTGTTTCACAGATAGCTTTTATGTTTAAAACATACCTGAAGAGCTCCTCATTTTATTTATTCATTTGTTGGTTTATTAGTTTTTGTATTTTAGGGAAGAGTCCACATGGTGTTCAGGGTCTCACTACTAGATTGGACTCAGGGATTCTCCTGTTTATAGCCTCCCAAGAGTTGAGATTACAGGTGCGCACCACCACACCCACACTCAATTCCCAGTCTCAGCATGCCCTGGGGGCAGGGCTGGTATAACAGGCCCTGGGATTAAATCTGGCTCCTGTGGCTGCTGGCAGGCACTTTAATCCACTGAGCTTTTTGGCCAGCCCTAGGGCTCTTCCCATAAAGGTCCTAGTTTTTACGTGCTGCCCTTTGTACTTCCTAACACCTTAGATCTTTCTGGTAAAGACAGTGTCAAACCCATTTCTACTTTTGGTTTGCAAAAAGCACATGAGCTGCAAATAAATCACCCTTCATAAATTTATTAGAGTGCTTTGTTGGGTGGCAAGGGGAAAATCAGGGCTCTTTCAGTGAGTTTAATATATTTTTATCTTTTAAGCTAAGAAAAATAAACCAAGTTAGTTTTAATTATAGACTGGCTACAGATCTAGCTCATTATCAAAAACTTGTCTTCAAAGTATCTTTATTTTGGCTGTTGCTTTCTGCCTGCACAACACACACACACACACACACACACACACACACACACACACACACACACAATCTCCCATCGTACAGCTATTGGATAACTCAAGCACATAATTCAAAATTATTTATTTCTGCATATCTTAGTAAGAAAACTTTTAGTTCAAGACCATTCTGTTCACAGGTGACAAACTTCACAGCACAGCACTGGACTGGATCACAGGTTCTCTCAGAGCATCAGCGGATAGAAGTAAAGAGGAAGCTAAGGATTTTTTTTTTTTTTTCTTCCAGAACCGCGGATTGAACTTCCCTTGCATTTGCCAGGGAAGTGCGCCCGGCCCCAAGCTAAGGATTTTTATCAGGGACTGTGAGAAGACTCTGTTCCCCCCTGCAGCAGCTTTCCCTGTCCAGGCAGTCAGGGCCGAGCACCCTACTTGCACCCCAGCTGCTGATAACTGAATAACCACCTCAAGGCTTTCCCAGAGGCACTGCAAGTCTTTAAGCCCATTAACTATGAATATGGTCTCTGCCCGAAAGGGTCTCTGTTGTTAATCTACAGCTGAGTTCTGTGAAATGCTGGTTTTAAGGAAAAAAAAAATTCTCCCCAAACTGTGAAGACTTGGCAAAAGCCAGAGTGATGGGGCTAGAGCTGAAACGACGCTCTGAACAGCAGTTGAGAAGTTGGGGCAAAGAAAGAGGAACTAAAAACACAGGTGGTAGCAAGGACCAATATGCCCCAGGCCGGACAAAACAACCTCAGCATCCAGGGAAAGAAACGCACGTGATGGATGCAAAGGACTGTTGGACGATTTAAACATAAAGTGCCTAACCATGGCCTAAATAAGAACCAGCTAAAGGAAAACGGCGTAGCAGGCTGCACTCTAGTGAGTTATCTTTCCTGTAGGTTTGCCATCAGGCCAGGGGACTGGAAGAGCTATTGCACCAAAATGGAACCAGGTTTCCTGAGTTGTCCTTTCCTGCAGCTCCTGGAATGTCTCCTGGTGATTCTTGTACTGCACTTATGTCTCAGGAGAGGCAGTGGTGATCTCTTACATTTTCTTTCCATGTTGCTCCATCTGTTCCACTCCGTGTGTTCGAACCCCTCTGGTGACACAGAGTCCCATGATTCATCCTCCATGTTCACCAAAACCTATTTTCAAATGAATTTCCTATCTCTTATTTCAAGTAGACAATAGGAAGCCATCAACCTTCTCCTCCTTCCTCATGCTCATACTGTATGCATAATTCACATGATCTATCTTATGCATATGAAAGAGTCGATCTGATTTGTGCCCAAACTCTTGTTTCTCTACTCCTTTAGCTCTTGTCTTTCTCATTATCATTTTTCTTTTTTTTTTCTTTTCTGGAACCTTCCAGCAGGATTACAAATAAACTGCTTTTTCCTCAATTTTTGTCAACACATACACACACACATGAAATCACACACACACACACACACACACACACACTTGTCCACACAGCCCCTGTATGACTCCAGACACTCCAATCATTTCCCAACATTTTTCTGATCTATTCATACCATTCTGTAAAACAACGGTCAATGTACTTTTGAATTCTTACTCTTAAATTGAATTCCATTTAACGCCTAAGTATTCACAAGTCCTTTAATGACTGAAAGTTCCAGAAACAATGATGGAATGGACACATAGTCATTTCAACTCTTAACAGACAGTGATATTTTCAATATCCTTTTTTACATCTTTCATTTCAAAGGGAGGAAAGTATTGTGACATTAATAAAATCTAACCTTCCTATTCTCTCTACATCTTTCTCTCAGAAGGGACACTATTTTGTATTTTTTTTTTTTTTTCTTAATTTTATGTATTTGAGGGCTCTGGAGATGGCTCAGTGGAATAAGCACTTCCCTGGCAAGCACAAGGGCCTCAGTTCAATCCCCAGTTCCACCAAAAGAAAAAAAAAAAAAAAAAAAAAAAAAAAAGATTGTCCAATTTTATGTATGTATTTGGTCCACTATGCTCTGACTCATAGTGACCCTGTTTCAACCTCCCCAGTGCTGGGATTACAGGTGTGCACCACCATACCCTGTCTTGTCAGGGTTTTTTTTTTAATGAGATGCACAGGTCCTAAAAGAGAAGACTCCAGGCACTCCCTGAAATTTCCAACAAACTTGAGTGAATGCCTTGCTTCTAGGAAGGAGGTCCTTCCTTTCCCAAATCCTTATTTTATTTATGTCACTTTGAAACAGGGTTGCACTATGCAGACCAGGCAGGCCTTGAACTCACTTTGTAGCCTAGGCTGGCCTCAAACTCAGTGATCTTCCTGCCTCAGACTTCCCAGCGTCAGGATTATAGGTGTGTGCCACTATGCCTGGCTCCCTTCCCTAATTTTGAGGTAGAGAAAAGAAGCAGAGTCAGTTCCAAGCCAGGGTACAAAAGCCACCCGAGCCAGGCAAGTCTAAGACCCCACAAAGCTGTATCACTGAAAGCTGGAACCCGGACTCCTGACAGAGACAGCTGAACACTCGTTTTCTAGACAATTCTAACTTTCCTTCCCTCTTTTCAAAAGAGTCCTGGCGCTCCAGACTCTGGGCTGGACCCAACTCCAAGTTATAGGTATAGGGAGCCTTGCACCCTCCTTAGGTTACTCATTCATCAACACTGAGCCCCAGGACAGCAGACGCAACAAAACAGGACCTCTTCCTCCACAGTCAGGGTTGATTTCAGCTGTGGCATGATGGGAAACAATGGAACTCTTCCTTGAACCTGGGCAGTGCTGAGAGGTGCCTACCATGCGGATTCCCTTATACTTCCTTCTAGTGTCTGAAAGCAGAAAAATTACCTTCTCTGAAGACACTTGGTAACAGTTCCAAAAACGAAAACATACTTCCAGACACTGTTTTCTGTTATTCTGGAACTAATTCAACTGCTGGATGAGCTGGTTGAGACGCTCAACCCGATAGCCAGGTGAGCCCATCTCCTTGAGGAAGCCCACTCTGTTCTTGGTAGCGAGCCAGGTCATAGACAGGTGGAAAGGGTGCAAGAAGCAGGTGATCTCCTGGAAATGCGCCCTTGGGAAAGTGATTTCATGAATGAGGTCTTCCAAACCAATGACAGCAAACTTGCCCAGGTGCTCCACAATCACAGTGCTGTCGTCAGGAGGAAGGTCTTATTCTTCACCTTGCCCTGACCATGTTTCAAAATGAGTTTCCGGACAGACTTCAGATTTGGAAATAGCCAGGTCACATAAGGCTCCACTATCTGCAGCACTTCGAGAGTTTGTGGGGAGGGTGACTTTAACAAAGACACTACTGAACAACTTCTTCACGTGAAGTCTTGCAATGGTCTTCTGTACTAGTGAACTTTCCTGTTAATACTTTGGAGGTGGACAACAAAGGCCAAGGAATATTCATCAGGTATCTTTTTTTTTTTTTTTTTCAGAACCGGGAATTGAACTCGGGCCCTTGTATTTAGAAGGCAAGTGCTTTGTCTACTGAGCCATCTCCCTGGGCCCTAACCATCTCCCAGGCTCCTAGCCCTCTCCACAGCCCCTAATGAGGTGTTTCCAAATCACAAGCTTTCACTTCTAGTAGTTTTACGCATACCCTGTCACACCACTGCCGCCTGGAATTGTGAAGGAAAGATTCCAGTTGCTTAAATCTGATCTCTTTTACCTTACTCTCTCTCTTTGCCAAAAGTGCCTGGAGTGTCGGGGTGGCTCTGAGGGCTGAATAAACCTCCCTGTTTCTCAGGAGATTTTCTGGAACCAAGGGGGACTTCTTCTTTTGCTCTTCTTCCACCATCATTCCAGTATAAGGGCTACTCGCTCCCATGTGTTTTAAGCTGTGTTGCCAACATGAAGATGTATCAGTGAACATAGACAAGTTACTTGTGTCTTTAAGGACACATAAATAGAATATATTGAGTTTACTGTGTTCTAATTTATTTTGTTATCTGCAGATCATCACTTGGCTGCTTTTCCATTTTATGCAGATGAGCAGGGGTATAGAAAATTCTTTTGAGCTGCCATATCTCATTCCACTCACTGCCGGGTCATACAACTAATATCAATTATATTATAATTAATCTAATATAGCTTCTATTCCTGCATGTCACTGAACTGGCTATTGAAAAGACAAAGATAATTCCTGGGCCACATCAACAATCTCTCCCCCTTTCTTGTTGGACTACGCAACAGACCTCGGTATTTGAAAGAACTGAGCACTGAGTCCACCCACTTAGATTTGGTCCTAGCTCCTCCTTTTGGTTTCTGCTGTGCTATCAGCCCCCGTTTCTTATGCTTTCATTACACTTTCCTCCAGTTCATTTTTAAGTATTGAGGTGCTCTAAGGGTTTATATGAGTTCATTCCACACTTCCACTTTAATTGTACTGCTAATGGCAAATGTCAGTATGCCCAAGTCAGTGCCTCCGCCCTCAGCTTCTGTCTCTTCAAGTCTCTTCTCTGTGATCAGCATAACCACAAAGTAACCTTTTGGAGATATCCAGTAGACTTTTCAAATTAACATGTACATCGTCCACATCTTGCTTTCTGGCGTGGGCATCAAACATTGCTAATCCGCCTTTGGCGTGCTTCAGACACACCAGCATGCCTCATCCCTCCTTCCCAGAACCCCTTGCTCACTCTGGCGGGACTTTCTTTGTATTTCATTAGCATGTGAACTTCAAAGTCTTTCCAGTGTCCGATCTATCTGACTCAGGCATCCTTCTCTACCTTTTATCATCGTCTTCTACCATGACTTTTCCAGTTTTACCTAAAATGTCACGTCTGGGCCTGCAAGATAGCTCAGCTGTCTAAGGCACCTGCTTAGGCAAGCTTAAGCCAAATAAATGCAGGGATCACAGTTCAATCCCCAGTACCATATGCCGTGTCAGCCCCACCCCCTGGGCCAGCCATAAATAAATAGATAAATAAATAAAATGTCACCTCCTCAGGAAAGTCTAAATAATCAAAATCATCATGTTACTACCCTGAGAGTTATGGCCTCACCACCCTGTCTAATTCCCTTTGGCACATACCTGCCACTGGAATTATTCCATGTTTTCATATATATTATTTTCTATCATCAGATCCTCCAACTAGAATTAATACTCAGAGTGACAGATACGCATCTCTTTTGACCATTGCTACATGCCTGATAGGTATAGAATATGTGCTTACAAAAACTAAGGCCAATGGCTGAACATAGAATTTTTTAAGAAAACAGCAGGAAGCATCACCAGGTATTTATAGAAAAACAAAGCATTTAGGGGTTAGCTTGGCTGAGCTAGAAATTGGGAGCTTGATGGTATGCACTTTTTTGAGTATCTAGTAAAAGCAAACTAGCAAGCCCCTGCAAGAAATATTAGGAGCTCAGGAAGTAAGCTAAGCAGGGACTACTTTCTCATTTCCATCTTGAACACATGCTTTCAAATCTTGAATGTTCGAAAATCACAGAGAACCTCGGACCTTTTTATCAACCTGCCTTGTCAGCGTCCTAATAACGATTTGCTGCACAGTGAGTAACGACCACTTACCGAATCTCAATTGTGTATTATGAATTAATAAAAATCCATCTACACAAAATTAATAGAAACATGCAGTGCAATTCATTGAGCCAACAAATATTTATGGAGCCTCCTGACACTGGCCTGGGGAGAGAGCAATGAACACAACAGATGGAGTCCTTTTCAATTTGCAGACAGACTTGTGCGGGAGAAGAGACTGTCAACAAAAATATATTTCAGATTCGAGATTTCAGAAGGTTTGCAGAGACATCAAGAGGATAAAGTCTGAATATAACAAGACTTACAGTGATCAAGATGGAATATGTATCTGTGCTCTAAGACAAATAGGGTTACTATGTATATACAGTCTTGTATATACCAAGTATATACAAAAGAAACACAAATTTCACTCACATTTCACATATAACCTATAACAAAAGATGAAAGGCAAATTTATAAATATATTCAATACACCGGCATTTTTATTTTTGAGACAGAGGCCCATGATATTGCTAATGCTGGCCTGGAAGTTTGTGAATTCTCCAGCCCCAGCCTCCTGAGTGGGTGGGTTACAGGAGCTCGACAGTGGCCCAGAAACCTGTGCTTGCCTTGGGCCACACCCCATCCCTTAGGACAGAGGTGGACAGAAGCATCCACTTGTTTCCTGTCAGTGCTCCAAGTTTCTGAGTGTGAATCAGATTAGATTTGAAATTTAGGATTCAGTATCACAACTAGTTTGGGAAGACATTAGCTCAGGTTGTATGGAATGCTTCTCATGGCCACTCGGAGGCAAGAGGGAACAGGCGTCACCAAGTGTCAAGACTGGTATACTTGCTAGCTGACAGATCTCAGCGTCAACAAGTAGGTGCTGTCTTGAGACCAGATAGGACAAAGTGTCATATAGAAAACCCGCACGAGGGGCTGGTGAGATAGCTCAGCAGACTAAAGTGCCTGCTTAGGCAAGCTTAGGCAAATGCAGAGACAGTGATTTGATCCCAGGCAGCACATGCTGCCCTAGTCTCGCCCCCAGGATGCAAGCTGTCCAGAGTCCCGGTATGGTGGTACAATCCTATCATCCTGGTGCAGGGAAGGCCGAAAGCAGGAGGATTACCATGAGTCTGAGCTGTGCAGTGAGACCCTGCAACCACCAAACACATTAAAACAACAACAACAACAACAAAATTCAGAATGAGACCAGCTAAAGACCGAAAACTGAACAAAACACAGGGACACACAATGACGAGAAATGATATCTGGCCCCTGCAATAAATCTATGAAGACCCAGCATGTCTGATGTCATCCCAAGGAGGAGGGGAAAGAACAAAAGAAATGATGAAATTGAGCAGAGATGAATTAATTGGCCAAGAATTTTGCTACAGCATAAATATTTCCTACCTCATAGCGTGAAAACTCAAAATTTACGTTATTTTAAAATTATAAAGAAACAGAAAGGCCAGCCAGATAGCTCAGCAGACTAAAGCACCTGCTTAGGCAGATGGAGGGACCAGCATTCGATCCCAGGCATGCTCACCCGCATGTGCACTGAAACGGCAACTGAGCCTGGGTATGGTGATGCATGTCTGCAATCCCAGCACTTGGGAGGCTGAAAACAGGAGGATTACTACGAGTCTGGTCTGTACAGCGAAATGCTATAGGCCCTGTACTAAATAGATGTTAAAAAAAAGAATAGAAAAAAAAAAAAATCACTGTGAGTTTTACCTAAAATTCTGGGTTCACTATACTGTTGAAAAGTCTTGGGCCAGAGAGATGGCTCAGTGGTGCAGCACCTGCCTAGTAAGTATGAGGTCCTGAGTTTGATTCTCAGTATGAAAAAAAAAAAAAAAAGAAAGTCTTGCTGATACCATGATTAATAAAATCTATGGTAATAACATCAAAATTCAAAGGGAAAACAAAACTATAGCAGCATGTGAGTCCTGATTTAGGTTACAGAGAGCAGCAGCAGTCATTAAGGTACTGAGCAGGCACAGTACTGATTTCATTGCATGCTCCAGAAATGACACGTTTCCCAACAAGACTTCCAGGAAGCAGAACTTGGTCATAACTGGCTAAGGGCACCTGTCCTCAGTTGGGTTTCATGGGTGTCATTTTCTACAACCCGTGGCTTCAGCTGCCTACAAAGGGCTTTGCAATACCAAGGAACATAAGATAGCCTTTACCAAAACCTCCAGCCACCCCTGCATGCTTTTTTTAAAAAATAATTTTCTTTTATTTGGAAGAGAAGATACAAAAGAAAGAAAAACAAAAGAAAGAAACAGGGTAACATACAATACATATGTTCCAGATTCTCAAAACAAGAATATCTAATTAACGGAGATTGATTTAATATCTATTTTTATTGCCAAATTTGTTGTTCAAATTAACAGATACAGTTATGCAAGATGGGACATATGATTGAAAATTACCACATGCTTTCAAGAAATCTTGAATTTTGTTCTTGTTTCTCATTTTCTTTTAAAAGACACTAGAGTAATAATTGATATGACATTAGAAATAATACACATTGAGAAGACCAAGATGAGAAGTGTTTCAAACATGGATTTTGTATTACACATTGCTGCCCTCAGTGTAGTTGCTTAGTTCACAGACATCAACATACACAGTTAGTCAGAGTGAGAACTGTACTCACTGACTGCTATTTTCAACAACCTTATGGCATGAAAATATACATGTATGGTTTTTCCCTTACCTTATTTCCTAACTTCTCTTTCTCTCTCTTTGTTGTTAAAACCTTAAGTTCTGTTCCTAAAGAAAAGCCCAGGTCCTGATGGTTTCAAAAAGAAATAATCCCAATACTCCTCAAATTCTTCAATAAACCTGAAAAGAAAGCAATACTCCCAAAATCGTTCCTGGAGGTAAGTATTTTACTGATTTCAGCACCAGAGAAAGATGTAACTAAAAAAGAGAACTATAGGCCAATCTCCCACATGAACATAGATGGCTAGATCCTCAATAAAATCCTAGCAAATAGAATACAGCAAATCATCAAGAAGATTATACACCGTGACCAGGTAGGATTCATCCCAGGGATGCAAGGATGTTTTAACATACTCAAATCTCTAAATGTAAGACAGTGTATCAACACAGCATGTTTTCTATTGACTTTTTAAGTAGCACACGCCTGGTGCTCCATCTACCATCGTCCCCGCCTCCTATGAGCACATTCCAGCAGCAGCGCTCTCAACTATGAAGGCATCGATGGATAAACCCACCGTTAAGAGTAACAGCATCATGATGTAGTCTCCTTCCAAACACACACATTTTTGGAGAGCAATTCTGAATCATAACATGCCCCAAAGCCTATGTATAAAAAAGCACGCCTCCTGCCATGGTGCTAAAGTGGTTCTAGGGGGTGGTAGAAGTCCTAGAAGTTGAAGCCAAGTAGTCACTAGATAAATGTCCGTAAAGGGGACATTAGGAGGCTGGCCCTTTCTCGTCTCCAGTCGTTTTTTGCTTCTGGGATGCTGGGAGGTGAGCAGCAGTGTCTGATCAATGGTCCTCAGCCTGATGTCCTGAAGTGTCACAGGCCCAAGCAACAAGGACAATCCCAGCACAGACTGGACCCTCCAAATCCACATGCCAAAATGAGCCTTTCCTCTTTTGAACTGACCTACTCCAGGGATTTGCAAATACGCTGCAGCAGATATCTAACACACAATAATCAGACATCTTCATGGTAAGAAATCGTCTCTCCTACTCCATACACAGTGATTTAAAAAAAAAAA
>PVKA01048817.1:0-13545 GCA_004027165.1 Ctenomys sociabilis
GGCTGGCCACTTAGACTAGTCTCACCAGGGAGGTCCCTGTGGTCCTGGCTGAGCTCACACATGCATGAGTAGTCAGGGAGCCATCAAAGGCAACTCGGCTTGTGAGCTGAGGCCATCAGCTGGTGTGATGGGGCAGCTGGGCCACATGTCCGCCATTCTCTATCAGGCCACCCTACCGGTGCCCAGTGGCACCTTGCACACTTCCAAGGCTGAGGTGGATGTCAGACACTCAGCTTCAAAATCCCAACTTGTACCTAGCACAGAGCTACTTCTGCACATTCTATAGACCATGAACTGTCTTAAAGGCGACTCAGATTCAAATAGTGGGAGAAATGGACTCATTTCCTCACTGGGGAAGTGACAATAGCACACACGAAAGGACAGAGGCACAGGTAGGGAGAAAGTTGTGGCATTTTGGCGATCATTACAGTCATGGTGAGCCACTGAAAAATTTTATACAAGGACATGACATCAAATTCACTTCACAGAAGTGTGCTTTTACAGAGGCATGAAAATAGATGCATGAAAACAATTAGACATAAAGGCAGAAATAAAGGCTGATCATAATCCAGATCCAAAAGCCTGAGAGCAGACCTAAGCACAGTGTGAGTGAAGACAGACAAGGGGAGGCGGCTTTGAATGATAAAGCAGATGAGTCAAAGTGGTATAAGTCTTTGGAATAGTTAAATCTAGATATTAAAGTAGCTAGACAGGTTAAGTGTGACTCTAACATTCAGAATTGGTAAACTCAACAACCATGAAGTTATTCAGAGACCAAAAAGAAAAACACATGTCGAATATCAGGCTTGTGTTGAAAAGGGACCAAGAGATGAAGTTTTTAATTTAAATCACACTGAGTTAATTTTGAATGTGTATATGCCTAGTGGGAGACCTATTAGTCTGAATTTTGTAGGGGAGGTCTGAGTTTTGCAAATCATTCACATACAGACAGCAGAGAGTGTTATAAAAGTGCATTTTTATCACTCAGGAAGATGAGTTGTAGTCAGAACAGGGGATAAAGGTGGACATCTGGAAGAAACAGCAACATGGAAGGTAAAAGAAAACCATGTGAGATTAGTTAAAGAGGTGAACTCTGGGCTCGAGAACTGCAACAGATGAACAGAAAAAGAAAATATGGTGTTCCTACACAATGGAATAGTCTTTGCCATAAAGAAGAATAAACATGAGTCATTTCTAGCAAAATGGATGGACCTTGAGACCATAACGTGAAGTGAAATACAGCAGACACACATGTTTAAATACTTTATGATTTCTGTTATATGAAAAACCCAAAATACAAATAAAGAGCAAAATAAAAGATCTCTTGTAGTAAGCAGGGAGGGAAATCTTTTGTGAAAAGAAAGGGGACCAAAAGATGAAGATGAGAAGCAGGGGCAGGGGGCAAAAACAGAATTAAGATGTGCAATATGCGTGGATTGATTCCCCATGAGGAATGCTATCCATATACACCAAGAACAAGTAAGAAGAAAAAAAATAAAAATTGATTAAAAAGTATACATTTAAATGGCTGTAGGAAAACGGATGCACCCTGAGACCCTAATGCTAACTGAAATAGTCTGGCCCAGGACATTAAATACAGCATGTTTGCTGAATAAGAAACATCTATGCAATGAAATAAAAGACAGATGATGGGAAACAGGAAGACAGACTTTGCGCAGATGGAAAGCGGACATAGGGAGGGAAGGGAAAGGGAAATAAAACAGATCCAGATGTCATATGTACAAGCGCTGATTCCCCAAGATGGAGGTATTTCTTATGTATTGCAAACATTGACTGATTGAAGAGGGGAGAAGGACAGCGACAACCTTAGAGAGCTAGTGATTTTGCCCTGGTGGCAGGGGCTCCTCTCCCTCCACACTGCAGCACTGATGGGGCCTCTGTCCTCACTCTAGGCCACAAAGACCCTGCTCTTCGCTTGGCAGGCCGTCATGTTCTGATGCTGGCGTGGTGAATGAGCCTCCGGCTTCAAGGCTGGGTGTTCCGTGGGACACTACAAATGGAGTCCTAGACACAATCTGTTGATTGGAAAAATAGTCACAATCACACCTTTTAGATCCAATTCCATTCTTGCTTGTATTTGGAAATGGCCATTTGCCTGGCTACTTAATACCTTAATTTTACTTTTATTTATTTTTTAGTTCTTATTAGCATATGCTCATAGCACACCCATTGCAGGGAGTCGGTGCACATGTATGACATACTTAATTCTTTATATGTTCTCTTCCTTGCCCTGTATCTCCTGGTCCTCTTCCCATTTGAATTTTTGCCTCCAGTTTTAAGGAACCTGCAAAGGTTATGGAGGGGGGACCTGAGCAACACTCAGTCAGGCACAGCATTAACTGCTCCTTGCTGAGCTGAGCCCTTCAAATTCAGAGCCCTGAGTGAATCCCGGGCAGTGGCAGCTGCCCAGCTTTACACAGCTGGGGAACAGAGACTTGTGCGGCCACACTGGGTCAGGGACCCTTCACGTTCCATGTCTTCCTCAGAGGAAGGGTATAGCTGGGAAGGGGAAGGGTGTGAAAAGCACTCTCATGAGATGACCTCAAGCTGTTCTTCTCTTGCTGCCTCCTCTAGAATCAATCCACTGGAATCAGTCAGTGATCTAAAGGCAACTGTTGGTGGGGATCTAGAAGTAGCTGGGACTAAGACTGCACCACTGAGTCACACCCAACCACCAACCCAGAGTTGAGCACAGTCACATACCTGGAGAATGGGTGTGGGTCTTGCTTCAAAGGAGGCCTAGGCATGCACTGATGATTGTATCACTTTGCTGGAGGGAAACCCTGAGGGAAACACTGCTTTCCTCAGAGTATTGGATTCCTACAGCAGGCTGGTAGTCACACCTACCTTCCTTCTTGTTTTCTTGGAATTCTTTACTGACAGAGTTTTGCAAGCCCCGGGCTAACAAAGCAGCCAGGAAGGTGACCCAAGTGCAGTCTTCAAACATGCAGAGATTACATCCTGCCTCCCATTCCTTGCTTTTGTCTTCTCTTTCTTTATTACAATATTTAAACATTTTTCTTCTTCTATAAAGTAATACAAGTAGACACTAATAAAGGAACACTTAAAAACAGCACATATGAAAAACACTTTGGTTTTTAATAAAAAAGAAAAGAAAATTGCATAACAGAGTAATTAGGGAATAACCGTTGTGAATACACTAGCTATCATGATCTTGGCCAGGTGACTTAGTATGCAGGTGACTTACAGAAAGAGACTCTCCCTTACTAAGAAGAAACAAAGGACAGAACTTTCTTTCTGATGAAGGGAGAGAATCTAGCAATAATAATGAAAACAAACTATAGTTTAGTTTAGTTGTTTAGTTTAGTTTAGTTGTTTAGTTTAGTTTAGTTCAGTTTAGTTTGTTCTACTTTATTTTTCTTTGGTATCAGGGATCGAACTACGACCTTGCACTTGCCAGGAAGGTGCTTAGGTTACTGACCTATCTCCCTGGCCCTATATATTTTAAAATAGTTTTGAAACAATGGAACACAATAACACTTCAGTTTGCCAATGCTTCTTTTAGGAAACAGTTCAGTTGGCAAACAGAAGCAGTTGGCAAAAGTTTGCTTTCATTCATGAACTCCTCATTGGATGATTAACCCAATCATCTGCCCCAGAGTCATGCAATGAATTAAATACATGAACTGAGAAGCCACTGTGGATTATTTGGGGACGTGTGTGAATTCCCCACTTCATACTCCATGTTAATTACTAACCATGTCTGTGGTAACTTACATAATTTGTGATGTTTTCACAGCTCAGATCTGAAGAGATTAAACATCTGCTAAAACCACAGTGAAGTTTGAGGAAAAAGTAAGGCTCTCCCATACCAGAGCATTTTAACAATGACATTGTTGATTTTCTTCATGGCCTACCCTGCCCTAGTGATCCCAGGATGCAGTTCCTAGACTGCTGTAATGGGACAGCTCCTTGGTGTCTCCAAGGGGTGACCAATGTGATGCCAAGGATAGGGTAATCACTTCCTCATGTCTTCCAGATGATTTCCCAGAGAGCCTTGTAAATGATGCTTTAGTAAGTGTGATCTGAATTTATATCATACAGAATAAAAAAAAAAAATTAAAGGTTTCATGTAGTAAGCTCTGGTCCTATCTGACCTCTTCTTCACAACTCTGTTTCTTTCCACTGTTCTGTGTGTCACAGTGAAGGAATCAAAAGACCCCAATGGCTCCTGCTTCTGCAAACAAAGCTCCATAGTTTGAAGAATGTGTGAAAATTTTGCAAAGAATATCCTAGCTTGCACTACAAAAGTAAAGTTTGAAGTAGTTCTGTTTCTATATCAACAAATAATAACTAATGTTTACTGATGCCTGTGTTCTAGCAATGTTCTAAGTGATCCAGAGATTGCTGGAAGTAGCAAGAGGAGACTAGAAACTGTACTTCAGGACAGCCTGAAGGACTTATGAGAGAGGATGGGTGTCTGGCCTTCCATTCTTGCTCACACAGTAAGTCTCCTTCCTCAAATGTATTTCACTTGTGCAATGTGGCAATACCTCTCTCTTGAACTCTACCTACAACCCCAGTAGGAATGACTGGTTAAAAAGTTAATAATTCCCGATCCTCAGCCCACAGACATGGAAGTTTTTTCCATTTCACTACGAGAGCAAGGAGAAGCTTCTTGTCTGAACCATTCAAGTTTTTCTGCTAGGGCCTTTGGCTCCACACTAGGGAGATGGTTGCTCACTATAGCAATTATGATAAATTTTCTGTATTTAATAACAGGACAAGCTTCCCTTAACACTGTGTATTTTACATTAAGAAATAAACTTGATTATTTCTCTCAAATGCCAATATAGACTTTTCTGTATCCTTGAACTTTGAAGGATTTTGTGTTTAAAGGCTTTTTAGGACAGACTGAACAAGTGCAACTTGAGTGCTTTGTCCTGGTTTTAATCTTCACACCGAGGTGGCACATTCAATTAGCTGGAAGCAGGGTTGGAGAGAGCACAGAGGATGGTAGGCACACTTGACAGTATGAAAAGTTGAGGCACTGCTATTAGGAACTTCCGGGTATGAGAGGAGACCGACCTTTCACCAGATCCTTCTCCTGAGCACATTTGTGCCCACTTCCAGTGTAGCAGTTTAGCTGTGCAAAGTGCCTTGAGGTTAGGAAAAGGAATGTTTCGCTACAGATTCTTGGGTCCTGCATTTGCTTGACCTAGGGGAAGCTGTGTCCCAAGGTTAGGACAACATAAATGAATGGAGACCATCTCAACACATGTCTCTACATTCTCTATGGCCCCTGTTGTCCTCCTAGAGATGGATATTCTGTTGGATACTGACTTCGATTCACTGCAAAAGTATTCCAAATATCACAGTTTCCGAGAGCTAAGATCACTTCTATAATCTAATCAGAAGGTTAAAGTCAGTGTCTTGCCTTCCTGGCATTTATCTTCCAAGTCCAACTAGCTATACCCAAACAGATATGGGAGCGTTACTTGTGTTTTCTGAGGTTCCTTTCTTCCTGTCTTTCTAGGATGTAGACTGCACTCAGGTTCATGGAATCTTACCCAAGGGAGAAGCTAAAATAAAGCTATTAGGTTCTGCAGTGAATAGAGCATATAACTCTGTTCCAAACTCCACAGTTAGGGGCTTTGGGTCAGGAAGTCCAGCTGTAACACTGTACCTCCCTCTTAGCTTTTGTGGAAGCCCTTTGAGTGGTTTCTTCACCCAACAGAATGAATGTCAGGATAGGGTGTAAATATCCTGAATAATTCACGTTGACAGGTAGGGAGGAAAAAGAAACACCCAGTAAAATTAATTTCTGTTCTCAGGGTCATAGTGATTAGTGAATAAAGATGGATCTCGCTCTTTTAAACACTATGTTATGTTTCCCTTGGTGGCTTGTGGTTTTCTTTTCTTTCATTTAGAAAATGAAGCAAACTGTCCATGAGCTATAATGATCATCACTTTCTAAGAAGATTCTGAGCTCCTAAAGAACCTCCCAACTACTCTGCTATGAGCAATGATCTAATCATAGGAAATGGGTGAAACCATCAGTGTACCCAGCCAAGGAGAAACGGCAAGGAAAATATCGCGGCTGGGTGAGGTGAGCTGTGCACAGACAGAAGAACATTTCTTAGCTGTTTTCTTCTAGTGTGAACATAACAAACATCCATTGGAATTGCACTTTTACACTGGCTCTATTTGGAAGGAAGATCTTGCTTAGTTGCCTGGTGCTCATGCCCATATTAATTGAATAGCCTTGTTCCTTCATGAACATGACCCAAGTATCAAGGGCAACAGAAGAGCTGGCAAAGAGCCTGTGGGAAGTATGCTTATTTTCCTATTGTTGTCATAACACTTCACAGAAAATGTTATGGTCTAAAATATATGAAGTTGTTATCATGAGGTCTTGTAGCTCCAAGGTCAGAAAGGTTCTCATGGGGTTGAATCCATGTGTCCTGGATGTGTTCCCTTAGGCAGGCTATAGAGAGGAGTCCCACATTCTGGTTCACATGCCTTGGACCTTTTCCAATTCAAGAACCAGCGATGGCCAGGTCATTCTTCCATCCCAGCTCGCCACCCTAACATTCACTCTCCTGCCTCCCCTTCTACATTTTTTTCATGTTTGAAATTTTATTTTATTTTAAAAGAGAGTACAAATTAGAATTAAAACAGAAAGAATTACAAATGATAAAGAATTTCATTTACACAAAGTGATATGAATTTATTGTAATGCATAGTGTTGTCATCCAACCAGTTATTCCTATTACCAGATATATGCATATAGAATTATAAGAAGAATAAATATATAAGAAATTAAGAAGAGAAGTACAAATGATTGAAAAAAGAGAAACAAATTAAACATTAACTGCTTCTTTCCATAGACAGGCAAAAAAGCACAGTGCAGTTGTCCAAATCATCCTGTTTACATACGTAGATAAATCTCTTCCCTCTACGCCCCTATTGTACCCTTAACATTTCATTATTCTCTTTCAGGTTCCCACACTAAAAACATAATATGATGTTTGCACATGTGGGTCTAATTTATTTCACTCAAGAGTATGTTCTCGGGGTTCAGCGCCACAGGTGAAATCGGCTGGGCTGAGAGGATGCTGCTGGACTTGTCAGAGGAACATAGGGAGCAGCTGGCTTTCCTGCCGCAGGCGGATAGCGCAATGGTCGCTGAGTTCGGGCGCATCGCGGTGGAGTTCGAGAGGCGCGGATCAAACGCTAAGATCTAAGAAGGCGCCGCCAGAAACTCAAATGTGAGTAGTGACACTGTCCAACATGGTGTGGAAGGCTTAACCTATCCCCTCACTGAGAGCTCGAAGCTTATGGTATCTGAACTGGATTTCCCAGACTCTGTTTTTGTTTTGGGGTTCTCTGAAGAATTAAACAAATTACTGCTTCAGCTTTATCTGGACAACGGAAAGGAGACCAGAACTATTCTAAATGAAATGGCACCTGACCTTCCCACTTACCATAGCCTTGAATGGCGACTAGATGAGCAGCTTGGAAACAGAAGTCTCTGGCAACAGATTAATCCAACAGGGACTTTCAAGCTGCACCTTAATCACAATGGTGATCACAACACCAAAGTTCTGCAGACAGATCCAGCTACCCTGCTTCATTTAGTTCAGCAATTGGAGCAAGCACTGGAAGACATGAAAACAAACCACTGTAGGAGAGTAGTCCACAGCATCAAGTAGTACCTGCTTTAAGATGTCACACTTCTAAATCATTTGTGACTGGGTGATATGTAGGAATTACCAGAGTTAATTTTTGTTACTTGCTGGTGGTAAGTGTCTAGCTCCCATCTTTTACTGTTCACCAATGTTGAGGTCATGGTCAGAAGCTGAAACATGGTTTCTGCTCCAGTGCTAAATGTCAGCTTTTGGGCAGGCTGAAATGTACTTTGTATTTTAAATGTTTTGAGTAGGATTAAATATGCTAGAAACAAGCTTGTACTGTTCATATCTTGTGTACATATGTGTGACTGTCCTGATTCTGGTACCTCTCTGCTTTATTATTTTCCTCCTTATTGATCAAACTTCATAAATAAAATTTATAAAGTAAAAAAAGAGTATGTTCTCTAGTTGTATCTAGGTACTGACAGAAGATTCAAATTTATCCTGTTATATCTGTCTCCACTGTGTAAAAATACCACAACTTCTTTATTCATTCTTCAGTTGATGGACATCTGCATTGTTTCCAGCATTTAGTTATGACAAATTGTACTGCTGTAAACCTGGATGCACATATATCACTGTGGTTTATGGTTTTCAGTTCTTCTGGAAAAATGCACAGGAGAATAGCTGGCTTGAATGGAATCTCCAATTCTAGCTTCTGAAAGAGTCTCCACACTGATTTCCATAGTGGTTGTCCCAGTTTGAAGTCTCATCAACAATGCAGAAGAGTTCCTTTTCCTCCATAGCTTCTCCAGAATTTGTAACTGGCTGACTTCTTGATGTTAGCCATTCTTTTGGAGGTAAGATGGGATCTCAGTGTTGTTTTATTTGCATTTCTCAAGTGACCAATGAAGTTGAACATTGTTTCCCATATATTTACTTGCCATTTGTATTTCTTCCTTTAAAAAGTATATATCCATCTCAGGTGCCCACTTTCTGGATTGGGTCTTTGAATCTGGGGAGTCCTGATTTTTAAAATTCTTAATGTGTTCTACATAGAAGGCCTTTGTCAGGGGGACACTTGGCTATAATTTTTTCCAAGTTTGTAGGTTATCTTTTTACTCTGTTGGAAATTTCCTTTGGTTTTTTTTTTTTTTTTCATTTAAAAAAAAATTAATTTTATTGAAAAAAAATTGCAATGAGACAGCTTCAAAACAGGTTGGTAGGAGAGTTACAACAATTAATACATTGCACAATGTCTTTGTAGTAGTCATTCATAGCACAGGATGCAGACATGATACCCTATCCAAACACTATTAATACAAATCTTTCTTCTTATTGGCTTAAGAGAAAGTAGCTATATATTTATCCTAACTATTTTGTATATGTAGATACAAAATGGTCCTTCATTTTTATCATTTTTTTCTTTAGTTTTGTCAGAGGTGGTATTCCATTGCCATCCAAATATTGTAGGTGTATGAATTCAGCAAAATATTCCAATCTACTCCAGTAGTCCACAATAATAGTGGGTTATCCACAGGACTGGCAATGTCTGAATCTGACGATTTGAGCCTTCCACAGCTCAGCATATTAGCAAATCTTCACTTTCATACCTCGTTTATATATTTTTCTGCTGGATGATTAAGACCAAGGTAAAGCAAGACCTATATAACATGGAATGTAACTTTTGTATCTGACAAAGTCAGTCGGTCCCCTCAGGACTTACCCCAAAACCCTGTACAGCACTTTGCAGATCCTTTGTCAGTGTCAGCTTTGTGGATGAATCACATCCATTGCTTGACCAATTTTCTCTCTGTGAAAGCCTGAGAGAATGTTTTCCCTCCATGTGACTCTCTTTAGGCACACACCACATCATCCATCACATTCCTCTATGGCCCCATAATCTCCTTGATTGGAAATTTCCTTTGAAATGCAGAACATTTTCAAAAGATGAGATGCCAGTTGTTGATTCTTTGAAGTATTTCATAGGCAGCTTGGCTTTTGTTCATGAACTCTCTACCTACCCGTCTTTAGGATTTCTACCTACATTTTCCTCCAAAAGATTTAGAGCTTCTATTTTAATATTTGATCCATTTTGACTGTAGCTTTACGCATGGGGAAAGGCATGGGTCTGGGTTTAGCCTTTAGCATGTGAAATTCCAATTTTTCCAGAACCATTTATTAAAGGGCCTGTGAGCCTATTTGGCCCCTTTATCAAAGATAAGGTGGCTGAGTGTGTTTGCAGTTGTTCCTGCATCTTCTAATCTGTTCCATTGATCCTCAGGTCTGTCTCTGTGTCAGTATCATGCTGATTTTATCACAGTAGTTTTATAGTATAATTTCAGGTCAGGGATTGTGATATCTCCTGCCTTTCCTTTGTTTCCTAGAATTGCTTTTCATATTCTGGGTCTCTTCTGGTTCCAGATGAATTTAAGGAAAGTGTGTAACTCTGTGAGGTACACTAATGGTATTTTAATCCAGATTGTATTGAGTCTGTATAACAATTTTGGGAGTACCACCATTGTCGTAATGTTGGTTCTTCCTATTCAAGAGCATGGAATATTTTTCCATGTCCTCAAATCCTCTTCATTCTCCTTTGTGAGAATACCATAATTTTTACTGTGTACATCTTTTGTGACCTCTGTGAAATTGATGCCTAAGTATTTCTTTTTTTTTTTTTTTTTTTTGCATCCTATTGTGAAAGTTGTGGTTTCCCTCATTTCTCTCTCGGTGTGTTCATTCTATATGCACAAAAATGGTACTGATCTTTGGGTGTTTACTTTGTATCCTGCAACATTGCTGAATTTGGTGATTAAATCTTCAAGGGAGAAAGAATGAAAGCATTCTCCTTGACTGAATGAATAAACAGCTTCGGATCTGTTCAGCTTTCATTGCCATGCCCTGCGTGAAGCAGTTCTTCATGCCCCATGAAATGAGCTCAGAAATATCTCTGTTACGGTATCAATGACAGCACTGGATAAAATTACAAAATATACCAATCTTAATTTGCTTTAAATGGAATTTATTTTTGAAAACTTGAATATATTAGCAATATCTGGGAAAATAACTCTTGTTGTCAATAGTGATATCCAGTATTTGCTTTTCCCATTTATTCCAGATATGTTTTTTTTAACATAAAGGTGATCTTGTTATATGCATTGTATTCCTTACTGACTTTGAGACCACCTATTTTTTTTTAATTTTAATTTTTTTGTGCATTTAATACAGGGTCTACTGGATGTCACTACACAGATCAGACTCATAGTGATCCTTCTGTTTTCTGCCTCCCAAGGGAGGCTGGGATTACAGAGGCACACAATATGCCCAGTCTCATTGGCAGTCTCAGAGCACCCTGGGGGTGTTGACATCATCTGTGGGGGTCCAATTCTGGCCTCTGCTCTCTGTGTGTGCAGGCACTTTAGTTCACTGAGCTATCTGGCCAGCCCGTTGAGACTGTATCTAAATAAAGTGTATTAGTAAAAAGCTAGAAGATAATTTTCTATTCTGTTGAATTTTTTTTTCTTTTTTTTTTTTTTTTTTTTTTTTTTTTGGCAGAACAGGGGATTGAACTCAGGCCCTTGTACTTACCAGGGAAACACTTATTCTACTGAGCCATCTCCCTGGCCCTCTGTTGAACTATTGATTTGAAAAATGTAAAAATTTCTCTCTGCCTCTTAAGTAATTTACCTAGGAAGCAAAGATTTCGTGTTTTCCCAATACAATTGCTTGTGCTTCATGTTGGGTTCTCCTACCCCTACGTGAGTTGTCTCTATTTTCAAAGCAGTTTACTTCTCCCCCCTGTCTGTAACTTTTTATTTATTTAAAGCAAGTTTCTTTTGTCACTTTATATTGTTTCACATTACCACACGATCCTGTTTAACCTGTTACGTTTATGACAAGTTTACCAAATCAAATTCCACAGTTTGCATACCAACTTTGAAATATACCAAAATAATATATTCTCACTCTTTGTAAAAGAGAGCTAGTAAACTAAACAGAAGTGCTGAACCTGTGAAATTTTCACGGGAAAAATATAAAATAAGAAATAACTGTTACATTATATGGACATGCTATTCATATGTGTTTTACCCAGGCACTGAGGTACACATCAGTAGCTTCAGCACTCTGACAGGCTGAGACAGAAGGATCAGAAATTCAAGGCTACCCTGGGCAACTTAGTGAGACCCTGTACCCCAAACTAACAAATAATAATAGTGCTGGGTATAAAGGTCTTAGTTTCTATCCACAATGCTACAAAAAAAAAATACAACAGTGTCCCAAAATTATGTCATGTGTCCTAAAACTATGTCTTAATAGTACAACCAGTCATAAGTTTGGTGACTATTTAAATACTTGAGGGCATACAGATGACCAACTTTTCTTGTCAGTTCTCTTACAATGAGCTCTTCTCAGACGTTTAACCTTGACATTTTAAAGCTTGTCTTTTACAGTCCATTAATTATCTCATTCTGTTGCTTTGTTTAAAAATTTTCCAAGCAATTATAAATCTACAATGTTTCCTCTGCAAGGATTTCATGGAAAGAATTCTGATGTGTAACAGATTCTGGTAAGTTTAAGATCATACAATGAGAATGATTATAATTTTCCAGAATTTATATAAGATACTGACTAGTTCAGATAACTAGAATCCACATCAAGTAGAGTAAGAACTACTTATATAAAGCTGAATAAACTAACAAATAATTTTTATGGACTGAAAATTACTTAATATGCTATTTTCTAGACTCAGGAAACATGCTCTTTTTTCTTAAACTACCTATAACTTAGACAAATTTGATAACATATACTTTTGTCAGTGTATTAGGCAGGGTTTTATTTAGAGGAACAGATATAATACAAGGAACAGATATTAACACAAGATGTACAATGCATAAGGAATGACAAGACTGGCTTGCAACAGTCAGCCACAGAGTCAGATGAAGAAGCATGCAGAGAGTGTCTGCACACCCCAGACTGAACGATCAGTCCCAAGGTCTGAAGCTCACTGCAGTGCTTAGTGCAAGTCTCTATCAGTCGGTCAATGGATATGTGATGGGAGGCTGGAGTCTGTGATGGAAGATGAAGTCATCTGTGATAGAAGCTGAAGGATCTCTTCCAAAGGCCAAGGAGTCTGCACTGTAAGCCAGATGATGAAGTCCAAGCCAAATGTGAAGACTGAAGTTGTTCTGAAGAAGTGGAGCATTGACTCCTTCCTCAGTCTCTTTGTATGGTTTCTTTGTGCTGAGTCACTCTGGGGTGGACCGGTTGAGCCCTAGGGTGCAAACAATCATGCCCCAAGATGGGGACCGCCCCACTCCAGGGTGGAACTAATCATGCCCTAGAGCAGGGGCAGGCCCTCCCTGCCCTTCAGGGCGGGACCCCTACCAAACCATCCAGAGTCATCCAGCCAAGTTGACAGAGAGTATCAACCACTACCGTCATCAAAACTGAAGCAATTACTTGTTCTAAAATTCAGAAACTATATATAAGTCATCTCTTTTTCATGGCAATATGACTACTTCCATGAATTTAGTTAAAAAAAAAATTGTTCTCTTTATAATAAGACATAATAAGAAAACTTTACCAAAGGTTAGATTGTGTGGTTATTGTCTGTAAGGGCTTGATGATCTTATGGAAGAAAGATCCTAGAATCTAAGAAAAAGAAAATCATTCAAATCTATAAGCAGTATTGGTAAAATCTAGTGTCAATTACTTAACAGGGATTCCTAGCCTGGATAGGACTTTAAAGTCTAATTTGAAATTTCTGTAGACAAAGGAAGGGTTGTAGAAAGAAAAAATCATCCTGTGTGTGTATAGACAGTACAGTTGGGTTAGATAACGCTGTGCTTCTACATAATTCTATGAGAGGCAAGATCTGCACTATTGGTGGTGGGACAGGATATTATGTCGGCTTTTAGTGCTATGGTCA
>PVKA01048818.1:0-13581 GCA_004027165.1 Ctenomys sociabilis
GGATCATCACTGAGGCTGGGGCTGTGGTGGCCGTGACAGAAATTCCACGTGCACGGGTCCAGAAACATTTGTACTGCGTGACTCCAACGCCAGCTTCTTCGAACAATTCCAGGGAGCCGCTCATAGGTGGCTGTATGGCTCAGCCACGTGCCCCGGACCCCGTGCTTGCTGGGGCTCTAAGTGGATGTGGTTATGATGTCGGGTCTGTCCGTCTATAACCGAAGCGAGAACTTCGAAGCAGCCTCTGCTTGCCCGGCATAGGAGAGCCCAAGGTGCATCTTACCATGCCTCATTGACTTACAGCTCTCTTGGGTTGGAGTTATACTTGCTTTCTCTTCTCTTCTCTTCTCTTCTCTTCTCTTCTCTTCTCTTCTCTTCTCTTCTCTTCTCTTCTCTTCTCTTCTCTTCTCTTCTCTTCTCTTCTCCTCTCTTCTCCTCTCCTCTCCTCTTCTCTTCTCTTCTCTCTTCTCCTCTCTTCTCCTCTCTTCTCCTCTCCTCTCCTCTCTTCTTCTCTCTCTCTCTCTCTCTCTCTCTCTCTCTCTCTCTTTCTTTCTGAGACAGTTTCACTATGCAGCTCAGGCTGGCCTTGAACTCACTTTGTAGCACAAGCTGATCTTAACTTTCAACAACCCTCCTGCCTCAGCCTCCTGAATGTTGGAATTACATATGTGTGCCACCTCACCCAGCTCTCTCAATTTCCTTTTCTACTAATCTTAATATGTGAAACATATATATATATGAGAGTATTTAATAATGACTATATTATACAGTATATTTACTATATTACAATAATTTATAATTTCAATAGAAAACATCTAAAACAATTGAAAAATTAAAAAAAAGAAAATAGCTAATTTAAGAGCCCCCTAAAGCCCTCCAACAGAAAGTTCCAACTATAAGAATTAATCTAAGGGGCCAGGGAGATGGCTCAGTAGAATAAGCACTTGCCTGGAAGCACAAGGGCCTGAGTTCAATCCCCAGTTCTGGAAAAAAAAAAAAAAAAGAATTAATCTAGAGCATGGTGTGGTGACACACACCTGTAATCCCAGCACCTGGGAGGCTGAGGCAAGAGGATTACTTTGAGTTCTAGGCCAACTTAGGCTACATAGTGAGTTCAAGGCCAGTTGAACTACATAATGAGACTGTGTCTCAGAAAACAAATTTAAAAAAAAGAATGTAAAACTAAGTTTGAATGTCCTAAGCCACAGGGCCAGCACACTGCAATCCACAGGCCAAATCCAGGCTCCAACTTGGAGCTGAAGAGCAGTCATTATCAAAAGGTGAAAAAGGAGGAAAAATGTTTCATGACACAAGGAAGTGACAGGAAGCTCAAATGTGAGTGTCCGCGCACATCCACACCACGCCCACGCAGTGACCAGCTGCTCTGCACACAGGGATGGAGCTGCACACCTGTGACTGGACCATGCAGGCCCCGAGTTTCTGTTATCTGGTTCTTTAAGAAAGCCTCTGCCTGCCTCACCTGCAGGCCCGAACTATCTTGTACTCCCTCCTGCTGGGTACTAGACGGGCAAAGAGCAGAAAATCAGAGAAATCACAGTAAATGTATTATCACATTTCATTATCACAAATTATATGAAGCACCTTCAACAACCTATATCTTCTGATGACCTAGTCTAACTACAAAGTATAATTTTAAAGTATAAGGATAAGTCACCGATTTTTTAATGTAAGAGAAGTAGTTGGCTTAAAATCAGATGCTCAGATTTGTGAAATTCTTGGAAATTTTGTATGAAGTGAAATATTTTATACTTCGCCAACACACCCACACCCACCCACCCACACACACACACACACACACACACACTCACACACACACACTCACACACACTCCAGTGCTGCTGTCTAATCTCTCAGCATGTGAATAAACTTTATTTGAAGGTAAAAAGAACACCAAAATATTTGTCAAATGTGTTTTAAACCTTAGCTTCTTTGCAACTTTTACCTTCTGAGGACATTTTCTACTCAGAAATTAGAGACCCAGCTACCTAGCATGGAAATTTCATTTTTGGTGGTCACACATGGCTTACAGAAAGTCAGGCATTCGGCCTTTGGTCTGGGTTTTCTTCCTTCCAAATTTCTCCAAGAATTTATTAAAGCATCCCTAAGTAGCACTCCAGGCTACTGGAGGAATAATAACAAAGAGATGTTGTCAGAGGTCTGAGCATCACTAATGGGGCAGCAAAGCATGGCAGACGCACCAGGAAGAGGAGCATGAATACTTGGTATTTACTTTGGAAATCATTTATTCAGCTCACTTCTTTCAAGTCTCGGGCTGGTAATCTACAAAAATGCTGCCCCAAGACTACCTTGCTAGCTCCAAATTATTTATACAGGAGGTTGGTGTCTCCCACTGTCCTGCCATTAAAATCACTTACAGCACCCTGGAGTCTGAGCAACTGGAAAAATTGTTTCATGACAATGGGTGGAAATGACATTCCACCCATAACTGGTTGGGTTTGGGACCAAGGCGTCTACATTTGTAATCAAGCTCTTCCTCCAACCCGCTGGTCAGCGCAGGTGAGACCTCTGACCTAGATGGTGCTTATCAAAGAAAAAGGTAAAGAAACAGCTTGTAAAACACAGAGTACTCTTCTGTGTAAAACATTACTGAAGGGAGAATCAACAAGGCCAGAAGCGGGAAGGAAAACAAAGAGCAAACACAATAGAAACGTGAGAGCCGCCTATCTGTCTGGTCAGCCTACCCACACAGTGGGGGAGAAGAGCCACCTAATTAACTCTGGGACATAATATTTTGAGCGTGTGACCCTTAGCCTTAGTAATGACAAGGGTGGGTGTGAACAGTGCCACGCTGTCTGGGATGTTTGTCTTTCCCAGCAGTGTGTGTTAGCCCTTGCCAGTCCTGTTTGTGTGCCCCAGCGCTGGGCACACACGGAACACACAATGTGGGGGGGAGGCCGCCTGGGTGTGGGCGGACCCTGTAGGCATGAGATAGAACGAGACATTAGGAGGAACAGTCAGCAGACACACGCAGAGGCACAGGAAAATGAGTGTGTATGCATGGGTGTGCACGCACTACGTACAACTAGCTTTGTGCACCAACAAGCTAGAAACAGTGTCACCTCAGTCACAGCAAGTGCTGGCCTCCCAGTCCTGGCTTCTACTTGTAAATATCACTATAAAATAAAAGACATCCTGTCCCCAGGAGGATTCCCAGTGTCACATCAGGACAAGGGTGAGATCACCCTGCAGCATTCTGTCACGTTAGAAAGTAAGAAGCCCTTCAAAAAAAAAAAAAAGCACAGGAGTCACCCTGCACTGGTTCTCCCAGCCAAGTAGGAAGCAACCTGAGTAAGAAAGTAAGGACAATGACCGTCTATGTCCTGCAAGGTAGGAATACACAGTCCGCTCTGGCAATGAGGCAGGGCAGGAGGGGAAGGCAATTGACAGAATCAAAGCATCTAAACTCAGCTCAGGGCCTGGCATGTGCAGGAGGCTCCCAGGAAGAAGGAAAGGGCCTTGTAGGCCTGAGGTAAAACTGATGTAATCCAAAATGCCGCATTTCTAGAGTGTCTCTCCTGGGGGGGGGGGGGGACCCTGACAGACATTGATATCTGAGCTCAAACAATGCTGCAGATAATGCTTAACAGACACTTCATAGGGTTGTAAATCCTTTATGAATGCCAGCTTCTAGCTTTCAGAAATATGCTTGGTCAAGCATGGAAGCCTTTGGAAGTTTTCTCTTACAAATTCTCTCATGCAAGAAAAAGGTGATATTGATTAAACTTTTTTATAAAATAATCACCACTGTGAGTTTTTGTTCCACGAAAGGTCTCATTTGCCACACCGAGCAGCTCCTCCTTTCAGTCTGAAGAGTTGCACTTATGAAGAGCCTGCCTTAAAGTTCTGAGATATATTGCTTGAAGAAGAACTCAGAAATGGAATTCAAAGCAGAAACAGCAGGGGCGATGGGTATGTTGGGCACCAACTCGTCACCAACCAAGTGACCAACTCGTACAGAGGTGTAAAGGGACACACACAAAAATTGAGAAAGTTTCCCAAATTGAATGCAACCTAATAAAGTTTACTCTATTATTAATATTCAGAAACCTGAGTTCAAAATTAGAGCAGGCCCAAAGAATCTGCTAAGCTTGTCAAGTAAGCAAGTTGATAGTCATACTTAATTATTACAATTTTCTCACTTCTCTGGGATCTTACCGTTTGGATAAATTGACTAATAAGTGCTTGCTTGACTAAACAACTTTAAATTCTCAGGTATTGCTAAATTAGTATTCAAAACCAATGCTCTAAGACAGACAGACACAGATACAGACAGGACTTATTTTTATGTAAGTGTGTGACATATGTATGTACTCTTTCCGAGAATACAGAACTCAGGACAGCCACAGGGTCCACACGACACAGTTCCAGCCCTCATACAGCGCCGAGGACCTCACAGCGGAGTGCCCTGCCCAGCCTGCTGCTAAGATTTGAAATTCTCCAGCCTGGTAAAATGCACACAGCAGAACACGGAGCACTGCAAGCACCTTGAGAGTAGAGTTCAGTGACATTAGGTACAGCTGTAATGCGATTAAAAACTGCCACACGCAGCTCGAAGTGTTGTGCATCCTCTCCGACTGAAACTCCACGTCAGACACACAGCAACCCCCACCCCTCCCTCCTGGCCCGGGCAGCCTCTGCTCCACTTCCTGTCTCTATTGATCTGTTTTTAAAATCGTTCTGAGTCTGTGTTTGCAGAACCTAAGGTTTCTAGTCCCTGTGAGGAGTTGGCACCCCCTCAAAACATATTTGACCGCTCTTCTATTGGTCCCTTGCTCCTCCTGCCTCCCCATCTCCAGCTCCCATCCCACCTGAGAAAGGTCCAGCACCCAGTTCCTGGGCCCTGTCTTTTATTTTGCTCTCTAAATGGTCTGATCTCAGGAACCACAGTAATGAGAAAGGCTAGTCATCCTGTGGCATCAGGTAAGAGGCTATGTGAGAAACTATTTTAAAAAGTTAAACTCGAGTGCACAGTAGCACTGCAGCTGTAACTGGAACACGTTCACCATTAGAATTAGAGCTACTTAAGCTACCATCTTGGCTCTCTACTTAGGACAAATACATATTATTCACATTTTTAATTTCATAAAAAATCAAATGTGAAATACCTAAAGAAATACATACAGGATAGCTTGGATAGTTGTACTGCTGATTTCTGTAGTCTATTGAAGGAGCAGTTAATGCTTCAATTTTTTTATCCTTTTTAATTTCTTATAACTTTTTAAAACCAATTTGCATGCTTATATCTGATAATCTAAACAACTAATGTGAACACAACAGTATAAAATATAACAATCACTGCTGATGTAAAAAAAAAAAAAAATGCACACAGAATTGTTCCTCAATGGGGAAAACCTAATGAGAAAGATGTGACTCAAAAAAGCCACCCTGTCCCTGCCCGCAGGTATAAAAGGAAACATACAGGCAGGAGAGGTCCCCTAGCCTGCCCCGCTAGATGGAAGCTCTTGCACTGAACAAAAACACCACGCGGCAGTAGCAATGACCAAATTAACTTATTTGATACTTACAGGACATGGAAAAGGTGTGCCTGAAGATCATAGTTCTTGAAAAGACCCTTAAGTAAGGGCTCCCCAGAACAGATGAATAATTTCAAGTCCCCCTTCATCCAGCACTGTAGGTTCCAGTTCATGCCTGAATTAAAAATAAACTCCATTACACCTGAAAACCGCTCCAAACAACTCAGTGAACGAGGAGGGCTAAAGCCCCCGCGCCCGCATCCGCCTCCCGCCGCCCCCTCTGAGAGAGACCACCAGCCCAGCTGGCGGCACGCTTGCCCGGACACTGTGTCTCTTGGAATGTCCTCAGATTTCTTATTGTACAGTAAGAGAATTATCTCTTTTCTCCAGCTCCTCTCTAATCCCGTGCCTCTCAAGGGGTGCTGAACAGCTCAGAATCCACCCGCTCAGCTCATTTGCACTTTTCAAGAGCAAGAAGAATGTCAAGCGTCAAGGGACAAGCAAATCCAGAGAGACACTCTGCGTCCATAGCAGCCACGGAAGGCACTGGGACACCTCCAATTGCTGCACCTGTGATATCAGAAGCTCCAAATACAACCGAGGCAGGGCACTGCACCCTGCGCGGTAGAACTCCCCTGAGTGTGCGGAGGAAAGCCGAGGAGTCTGTGGCTTGTAAAGCAGAAAGAGTATCAGCTGCAAACCCTGCCTGTAACCAGACTAACTGCAGGCAGCTATTGCCCAGGCCAGAGGCACCTGGCCACCAGGGAGCTGTGACCCTGGGAGCCTGCATGAAATGGCCTGCTGTGAAGAATAACCCACGGAGACCCCCAGGTGGCCATTGTATAACCCAGTGATTTTAAACTGCACTCAAAAAAAATTATCTTCAATTTATACTGTAAAGTTACAATAGCACAACAGTCATTACCTTCATAAATGAAAAAAGGTGCTAGGACAGTCTGCCATTCCAAGCCTCATTAAAAGGTTTATAACTGAGGCCAGGGAGATGGCTCAATAAAATAAGAGCTTGCCTGGCAAGCATAAGGGCCTGAGTTCAATCCTCAGTTCCACAAAAAAAAAAAAAAAAAAAAAAAAAAAAAAGGGATCTGTAACTTATTGCACTCATTCTTAGCATGTTTAATAGTCACTTGATCAGCTAAACTAAATTTTTTCAGGGGTCTTATGCTTCCCTTCATTACAAGTCAACAGATTCCAGTCATTCAAAACCTTTGATCAGGGCACAGTGCATGCACGGGTGGGAATGTTACATCGGAACTCATTAATTTGCACAATTACTGAGGATTTTTTTCTCTACACTGACCATGGTGCCACTACCTTCTGTCTCAAAGTAAGCATAAGAAAATCAGTGCACCTTGGTGAGGTACAATAGTTATTCACTCCGTTTGCCCCCCCTGTTCCCCCTTCCCTAGCCTCTCCCTTTTGCTCAGATCTCTTCCCCAAACCCAAGACATCGACCTCCCTCTTTCCTAGAAAAATACGGTATGCTTCATGAATTTGTGTGTCATCCTTGCACAGGGGCCATGCAAATCTTCTCTATATCGTTCCAGGTTCAGTATATGTGCTACAGAAGCGAGCACAGCTAACTTAAATTTTGTGACAAATGCTTCTCACCAAAACACCCTGGGAGGTTGGAGCAGTAGAATCACAAGTTCCAGCCCAGCCTGGGCAACTTACTGAGACCCCCATCTCAGTAAAATGTAAAAAGGACTGGAAATATAGCTCAGAGGAAAAGGCCCTGGATTCAAACCATCCTGGAAAGATGAAAAGATGCTCCCTTAAAATGAAGTGAAAGTCTAAGAGCTGAATGGAGACAGAGCAAGTTGTTTCTACTAAGTTGTTTTCAGTTCTTGATTTTAACACATAGCTATGTTTTCCCTTTATTCCTAAACTGTTTTCCACACACCCGAGTGTTTCTTCCACCTAAACAACGGCGCAGAAGCCAGGGCGGTTGTTGTCCCCATCAGAGGACATTGGGGGCACCTGAAGTTCTTCATGACAGCTACAGTTATGGAGGGAACGCTACTGCTCTCTGGCACTTCGTGTCTAGGACAGCTTGCAGCATCCCGTGACACCCAGGGCTGCTCCCCGAAGCCCGGGGTGACCTGGACCAAGCCCTCAAGGGTGTCGGCTGGGGACTCAGACTCCTTCCTGCAGTTGAAGCTACACTTTCACTGGCCTGTGCTTCCAGATCGAGGGCCTCCACAGGTTATAAAGTTCATCAGCTCTGCCTATTTATCTTTTCCAGAAGACATAGAAATAATTTCGTTATTTATATTTTCAGGTGCAGAATTATTATTCATTATATTGAAACATCCAGAACAGGGGGGGGGGTAGCTTTCTGGTTAGCTCAGTTGTTTAAACCCCCTGCAACTGGGCAAACCCAGTCAGGCACAGGAGACCACAGTTCGATCCCCAGCTCCACAAGCCTGGCCAGCCCCGCCCAGAAGGCAGCCTGAGCTAGCCAAAAAAAAAAAAAAGCTTCTCTTGATTTAAAATGGATACTGTTTTAGACAGAATCCTAATCTAAAGAAAATCATCATTCATAAATATTTTTAAATGTGACTTGTGTGATCAATAATTCTGTGTTTTTTATTTAACAAAAAGTGGGGTTTTTTTCTATTTCAAAGCAAATTTCGTAGACTACAAGGGTTATACTTGTTTAACAGATATAATTGAATTTTATTTTTAACTTCTTTACCTTTTTATTTTTATTAGTCCATGTCTGCAGCACGTAACAGCTACGTCAGCACGTAAGGGCTACGACCCCCTGAGGGCTGGAACGTGGACCTAGCATACCCCAGCTCCCTTTTCTTTCCCTCCCTTTTCCTCCAACTGTTAACCCCCCTCTTGTTTGAAAAAGGTCTCTCTCCCCGCTTGCCTTTGTCTTTATTTCTGTTTGGGTTTCTCCAGTGAGCAAGGCCACGGGGCCGTCGGGCCTGTGCGTTGCCCTGCCTCACCTTGCTCCGGGCTCCCAAGCGCACCCCTTTCTCCGCAGGTGGCCCGGCAGCTCACCAGTGCTCCACCAGGTGTGAACCCCACACCTCATTCTGCATCCGATGGTGGACGCGGATTTGGCCCTGGCTAGTGCTGCCGCTACGAGCTGGACGGAGCGTGGTCCCCGTGAGCCGAAGTCTTTAACTCCCTCAGGAGACGTCTGGAAGGGAAAAGCCAGGTCTACTGGGATCTCAAGTTGCAGATTTTTGAAATCAAAGAGTTCTCTTTGTGCTTTCTATGGGATATTCTATGGGAGGCCTAGGACTAATGTCACACGATGAACCCTAATTTCATTATTGATATTAAAATGACAATGCACGGCAACGATCCCGTCCATCAGACATCTATTCCCTGTGTTCAGAAATTTAAAGCACTTGCTTCGGTATAGTTACAACTTAACAGTTACTGCTTGGACACTGGGCATTAAAATACCTACCCAGTTGCTGGAAAGCAGAAGAATCCACCGAGGAAACACGGGTCTCCCCTTCGGCGGTGCCCACCCGCACAGGGCAGCTTTTATCCTGCTCACTCCAGAAGCAGCAGTGGAAAGCTGCTTGGGACAAGAGGGCAGTGTCGGAGCCGCTGGAGTTAAACCTGCCTTCAACAGGGGCCCCGGTTCCTGCGCTCAGACTCGAGGTGTTGCTGGAGACTCCAGGGGCAGAGAAGGCTTCGTCCCTGGTGTTGTTTGCTGGCAGGCACGATAATGTAAATCCCCAGGGTGTGACCGGATATGCCAGGTTAAAGGTGGCCATCACATAAAGAAACTCTGGTAGGATATGAAAAAGACACACACAAGACAAGAGGTCACTTTGCCCTAGAATGGTGGCAGAAAGGCGTGCGGGCCAGCTCAGGACTCAGTGATGGTCACCTAACTTTCAGAGTGGCCCCTCAAGGCCTAACGAGCAGCTCCGGGCCAGCTGACCAAGTGTCTTTCAAATGAGAGACCTCATTTGTGTACTGAAATAACTGTACTCTCGGGCACTCGCTTTGGAAATGTATACATCATTTTTCATTATCTAATGTCTTATATCTATATTTTCACCAAAAAAAAGGTTAACATTGCATATTTTAGTTTCCTTTTGAATAAAGAGTATCCTAACTTCTGGCATGAATGAGCAATACCTGCACGTGCACTTATCTAAGCAAACGGGAGGAGCTTCTCATGTGCAGCACGGACAGCAAGGGCCCGGTGCTAGCAGAGCCTTTTCTGGGAGGCTGCAGGAGGGTCTGTCTGACCTGAGGCGGCTGGACCATGTCCTCCAGGGAGGAGGCGTCTTGCAAACAGGCCCTAACACGGTCCCGGGAGCGACACCGCCCAGCTCTCTCCAGGGGACCGCAGCTGGGGATCATCACTTTTACAGCTCCATACAAAACAAAATCTTTGAGTATTAAACATATCTCTAAATAACTGCTTGAAAATAATAGAACTGTTAACTGTGTGATTTATTTTTACAAATAACTCGACAGCTCTGTTACCCTAGATGTGCACTACTGCAGAGCGAGAATTCTGGGGACTCTGTGTGGATGTGCATGGTAGGGGCACTTTGAAGAATTACGGGAAAGGCAGACGTGTAAGGAAACAGAACTAACCAGGATGCCCTGCTGTAGGCGGACGGCTAAGCTAACTGCAGTGCTTTGAGATGGAGGAGGATCGCTCAGTTCCAAACAGGAAGGAGATGAGAGAAGACTGAAACGCACATCACGAAGGGCAGCAACTCAGCCTGAGCAGGCCACGCACTGTGTGATTTCAACTGCAGGACACCCAGGAAAGAGCCAAACGGCTCACAAGGAGAGGCCGTGGTGGGGCGGGCAAGTGGCACAAGGAGGGCCACCTGTTGGCCACAGCCCTGTCACTACTACGCGATGCCGTGCGATTCTGTGACACCTGGAGAGTACCCAGGGCAGGCCCTAACGCACCAAAGCACAGCTGGCTAAAGCAGAACAAAGCAGAAACGTTTGGGATGCAATTCATGCTGCTTTTCAGTACTGGGGAACCAAGCCCAGGCTGCCTTTCTGAGACCTATCCCTACCCCTTTTTGATTTTTATTTCAGAACAGGGCATTTCCCAGCCACAAAATGGTCCTAGACTGGGCTGCAACTTGCGATCTTCCTACCTCAGCCCCCGAGTGCTCGGACTGCTGGCGTGAACCCACACGCCCAGCTCAGAAACATATTTTTATTTTAAAAAGCCAATGCAAGTAAAAATACTCAAACAATGCATGAATAATAACTTCATAACTTAGTTCCTACCCCTTTCTACACATACAAATTAATATATATGTGTACAGACAGATCTTCTGCAAAAGGGCAGGGACCCAAGAGGAAGCAGGGGGGGCGGGGGAAGGCCAAGGAGATGTCAGCGGCATAAAAGCGAAACATTATCAACACGCGCTGCACCCTTACGCTCTCAGTGGTGACCACGGCCTCTCGGCCTCACAAAGCAAATCGCCACCGCGTCGCGGCCCCTTGCCTCCTTCTTCTAGCACATGCCTTTGAATTCAGAACAGCTACAACAACAAAACTGTGTTTTGTTTTTTAAAAAACACATATGCGGCATTCCTAATTAAAAGCAAACATTTTTCTAGCTGCACAGGGAAGACTCGGGGAACTGAACTGAAATCAGTGAGGCGTCCTCTGAGGGCTGAAAGCTGATCAGAATAACGAAACCCAGACGCGTGGCGGCGGGGGGCACGCGGTGGGGTCAGGCGTGAGGCTGATCTGTCTGCGACCCTCAGGTGTGTGGTCTTTCCTTCCCTTAGAGCGACCCACACAGCAGAAGGCTCAGCACTGTCCCCGGTGCCACTCTCTACCAGCCACCAGTGTTCCGGGGGCTTGTCTGATGCATAAGGTTTGACTAAGCCAGGAAACTTTCAGGCCGGTAGGACGCTAAGTAGAACCTAATAAAAACTGGAACACCTATAAGGTAATGTGTGGCTCTCATAAAAACGTGTAATAAACCTAGATGAAGAATATAAAAGAGAATGAATTATTTCTTCTTGATAGCCCCAGTGAAGGGGTTTTTGTGACATCTCTGATTGGAGCCCTCCTGGGCGTTTCTTAGAAGGACCAAGATGGCCACAAGGAGGGGGACAGCACTCCCAGGGAGCCCCCCAAGGGTGCATGAAGGACACCTGTGCCCTGGCACTTTGAGACAGATGCCCAGAGCTGGCTGACACTAGATAAAATAGGTTTTGGTAAAGCTTGCCTGGCCTGAATTCCAAAACCTGGAAATACACACTGAATGAGATGACTCAAGTGTTTTACACTCAGAACACGGTGAGACACATGAGAAAAACAGGACTGCCGCAATGCCCGGTGCCAGGCAGGTGCTCCCGGCCCCCAGGACTAGCACAGGCAGGGGTGTCCCTGCGGACTGTGGCCACTGAGGCTTGCTGGCCTCCGAGGTTCCTCTGAAGCCTAGTCATCTGTGGGGGTCAGCAGACACCAGGCCCCCTGTGCGGAAGGGCGGCTTCCTGTCTGGCACCAGTGGAGGTCACGAGGCTCAGTCTGCAGATACCAGCCTGGTGCTGGAGTTAACTGTGGCAGAGCGGGTACTGGGGAGCAGTGCGAAACTTGGCTGCTTTCCGGTCTGTTCCCCAAGAGACGACCTCTGTCTCCAAGCTGTGCTTCCTGGGGTTTAGCAAGCAAGACGCAGGTCTTGGGAAGCTGTCCCCCTTTCCACCACCCGTTGTCTGAGCCTGGTTTCCTTAGCTCTTGGGAGGGTTTTAATGTGTGGATCCTTGTCCCAACTGATGTTTCAGCAGGACGACTGCCGCTGGCATATCCTCGGGCCATGTGGCTCCACGCTGCCCCATGGCTGGCTACTTTGGGGCCTGTTCTTCTCACACACACACCACTAGTTTGCTTCTTGGGAAGCTCTAGTATAGGACTAAGTACCAATTAAATTTTAGAAATTTCTAAAATTTAACTGAGTCAAATGAAACCCAACAACAGATGAAGGTATATGATCTAGAAAACCTCATCAGAAATATAAATGGTGGGGCCAGTGAGATAGCTCAGTGTACTAAAGCGCCTGCTCAGGCAAGCTCAGGCAAGCTCAGGCAAGCTCAGGCAAGCTCAGGCAAGCTCAGGCAAGCTCAGGCAAGCTCAGGGACTGCAGTTTGATTCCCGACACCACATGCTACACCAGCCCTGCCCTTAGGGCAGGCTGAGCTGGCCAGAGTCAGAGTGTAAATCAATCCAAGCTGTATAGTGAGACCCTGTAACAACCAAATATATTAACATATACATAATATTAATAAACTGCTCAAAATCAAAAATATCAGCAAAAAGTAAAGAAGAACAGTAACCTGCATTCTGGTGGAAATGCAAAGGTATAGGACCCCGCACACGACTGTTAGAAGACGGGTACAAGTTGTATAAGGAGACTTTCCAGGATCAAATTTTAAAATGTGCACACTACTCAAGATAGAAATTCCTCCTTAGGAGCTAAACTATCTTCGAGGTATAGAAGGACACAGGTAACTATATATGGACATATGGATTCTTCACTGCAGCATTATCTGCTGAAGAAAAGGAATGCCTATTTCTCAAGAAGTGATCAGGTATACGTGATGCACTGCATTTGAAGACTGCACGAAGAAGTTCATCGATAAACATTGATAAGAAAAATTGTCAAGAAATGGAAAACCTATCAACCCCCAGCCTGCTGTGCCAGCCCCACCCCTGGGGTGCAGAGGCAGCCATTGAGACTGGGTGTGGTGGTGCATGCCTGTAATCCCAGCGCTTGGGAGGCAGAGAACAGGAGAATCACTAGACGTCTAATCTGTGTAGTGAGATCCTGTAGGCCATGTACTAAATACATAAAAAAGAAAGAAATTGCAATTAAAGGCAGTCTCTGTGTGTGTGTGTGTGTGTGTGTGTGTGTCGAAGAAGAAGAAGAAGAAGAAGAAGGAAGAGGAGGAGGAGAAGGAGAAGGAGAAAGAGAAAGAGAAAGAGAAAGAGAAAGAGAAAGAGAAAGAGAAAGAGAAAGAGAAAGAGAAAGAGAAAGAGAAAGAGAAGAAAGAAAGAAAAAAGAAAAGAAATTGAAAAC
>PVKA01048819.1:0-13577 GCA_004027165.1 Ctenomys sociabilis
CACACACACACACACACACACACACACAATGTCTAAAATGCTAAGTGAAGCCCAGATACATGCACTAAACAATCTATCAATTAAATAGGAAGGCAAATGCACTTTTCAGATAAGAAAGCAATCAGAAAACATGTCATCTCTATGCTCTTTAAAAGTACCATTTGGATACACACCCTATACATTACAGGAGGGTAAAGCAGGCAATACAAGAATCAGTCAAGAACAAACAAATCATAAATCTGGAGTCCATAATGGTGGTGTCTTCAATGTAAACGTTCAGAGACTTCTTAGAACAGATGTTACAACAATCTGAAGTAAACCTTGAGCTGCTTCAGTTTAACAAGGGTGATGCAGTTGTGTCGCCAGGCAGAAGGCGTGTTGCAGTAGCTCAGCTGTGAAGCAGCAGGGCCTGAAGCCAGTGTGAGCCCCAGCTCTGCTGCTGTCTCTGTACCTGCAAGTGTGACCATGTGTAGATGAAAGGCTTGGTGCCCAGGGTGGCACCCTGGAGAAGTGGTCTGGCAGGAGGCCTTTAGGTCACTGGGGGGTGGGCCTCAGAGGGCAGCTCTCCTGGGACATTGGAGGAGCTTTCATGAGAGGGCTATTAGAAAAGCCTGAGTCTGTCTGTCTGTCTTTCCCTCCCTCCTTCCCTTTCATTAGTTACAGGCTTCTGGGAGACCTGCAACACCTCCTCCACTGCCATGACGTGCTGCCTTATGTAGAGGTCAAAGCACTGCTACATCCAATTGTGGACTCTGAACAAAACTGAGTAAACATTTCCTCTTTATGAAGTTAGTTGCCTCTGGTATTTCATTGGAGTAAGAGGTGCCTTTGGTGAAATTACATGCTTCCCGATGCTGCAGTTTTCTCACCTGTAAATAAGGGAATGATAATGGACTCCTCTCTCTCAGGGTGGTACAAGGATTTATTTAATTAATACAGGAAAGAAACTTAACAGATCACTGCATGCAGAGTAAATAATCAATAACTAGTAGCTTTTGTCTCTGGTTGTAGATGTGATTGGTACCAATGAACTTTGATAAAATTGCCAATAAATTTAAGGTGGGATATACATAGCAAGGGAGTAAGCAAATGCTAAGAAAATCATTTTGAGAAGCTCAATGAATGGAAGACGTAAAACCAGATTGCAGGAGCAAATCCAAACATAATTCACCACGGATGGAATGCAGGATAAGTTCACCAATTTAAAACTGAGTGTTTGGGGAAATAAACTTGAAAAAAGAACAGCCCAACAAGGAGACACATAAACCAAAATGTCACAGAAAGGCTGAAAAATACATAATAAAGGTATAGAGGACAAATATTATAAAAATGTGATTGTGGCAACATTAACTTTCTGTAAGAGAGAATTCAAAGTAAAAAGAAATAAGACGAAGATGATTCTTTCTAATACTTAAGAGCACAATCTTACAACAATCATGAAATGAGCAAGAGCATTACCTAAAGCAAACACTAAGGGAAAATATATTCGTCATTCAATATATGAAGGTAACATTTGGAAGAAAGTAAGACACAAAGCAGTAAAAAGAATAGGTATGGGAGGGCATTTGGTGCATCAGTATTAATTACTTAATATGACATATAACTTCAAACTCCTCCAGTAAAAATTCATATTTTTCAAATTCTATATGACATTTAAAATGTGAACATTAATATCAAAGAGCAGCAAATGAATCATACAAGAAAAACACAGAAGAAATCAGTTAGTTGGCAATGTTACATAAGGAGAAAGGTTAGTCTTCAGCATATGGTGTTAGAAAATTAAAAGGTAAAATTGGACACTTACAGACATCATACAGAAAAATCACCTCAAATTAAAGACTAAGACTTAAAATATGAAGCTGTAAAGTTCCTACAAGAAAAGGTGTCAGAAAACCTTCAGGACATTATTATTGGTGATGTTTTCTTAGATATGCCACAAAAAACACAATAGACAAGACAGCCAAGAGAGATAAATGGGAACTGTATCAACTTAAAAAGGATTCTTAAAAGGTCAAAAAGAAATATCACCAGAAGAGTTATTAAATGATGCAAAATTTCACTGACAAAAACTTATAAAATGGGCTACTTTTTTTAATCTATCAGAGAATGTTAAAAGTTTTAAAGCAATAGTGCACATTTCCAGAATTATAGAATAATGTGCATTTAAAAAGTCATAGAATGTTCATACCTTAAGGTCCAACAGCCTCACTTCCAGTACTCTATTCTATGTAAATGTGCAAATGTGCATATGGATGTCTACTACTCAAAACATTGGTTGCTATGAGAAAAGTTAAATATAACTTAAACAGACAAATATAGGAAATGGTTAACTACACAGTGGTTCCTCATGATAAAGAATAGCAGAATGTGAAGACGATTACAAAATATAAGGAAGAACTCTAGGCACAATCCCAGGGCACACTGTTAAATAAGAAATGAGTTGCAAAGTAACAAGGACATGATTCTACTAAAACTTTAGTAATATCTTCGCCCACGAATGCTTTTGTTTGCACACAACTCAGTACACAAACAGAAGCATTTTACAAAGTTTTATTTCCATTTGCAAACTCTGTAAAGATGACAAACATGACCATGGCCATCTTTCACACAGAAACTCAAATGTAGCTGTCTTTCTCAAAATTGTAAAACAAATTAAATTCATAAAGTCACAGGGCTGGGGAGATGGTTCAGTGGAATAAGTGCTTCCCTGGCAACCAAAGGGGCCTGAGTTCAATTCCCAGTTCCACCAAAAGAAAAAAAAAAAAGCAAAAATAAACAACAACAACAACGAAAGGCACAACGGTATTTTTCTATGTGTTTTGTAGAACAGTTCCTCCAAAGTTCCTTATAGTACTTGTGAGAAGCACCCTTAAGAGGAGGGATCTGGGGCTGGGGAGATGGCTCAGTGGAATAAGTGCTTCCCTGGCAAGCACAAGGGCCTGAGTTCAATCCCTGGTTCTGCAAAAAAAAACAAGAGGAGGGATCCACACTTTTCTCTGAGTGGATGACTTACACCTGTGCTCTGGAGGCGCCTGCATGTGCACGCACACACGTGTGCGGAAGTGAGAAAGACTCCTCGCTCTGCGTGAGGAAACCGCCACCAGTTGGCCCTACAGCTGTCCCCTTCCTTGTTACACTTCTCAAATATGTGAACCAGGTGCTGTGTGCTCAACTTTCTGGTAACCAGCTAGACACCCCAGATCAGTCACATGTTCCTTGTGTGACTGTTTTCAGGGTGCCCTGACCCCCATCTGACCAGAAGCATATGTGCAGAGGGCCTGTTATCATCCTTGCTTCAGAAGGTCTTAGCTCTTGTGAGAAGTACACGAAACTGCTAATTAAAAATAGTTCTTGAAAACTATGTACAATTTTCATTATTTTTTAAAAAATCTAGATCTTTTATGAAAAATAAAAGATCATTAAATAACATCAAATGATATAGTATAAATATAAAATCTAATTTGCGTCAGCATTCCCCTTAAAAGGAAATTTGCCTTCAAAATTTACCTCTTATGGCCAATAGCAATTTATTTCTATGGATTTACTTTATAAGTCATGTTATATTTTGTTGCCATCTAAGTAAGCCCCAATTCTGGTAACTTCCATGAAACTACTAAAATGTGATGCCACAGAGATTTAACAACAAATATACAGTGAAAGGATTGTTCATAAACGTTTAGCAGAACAAATCAGTATAGCTTTAAAAAATTAATGGCCAAAATAAAACTTTGACTTCTGTTTACTGACTTTAATTTCTAAAGATATATTAAAATTAAGGCAATCTAAATTTTAAGTCATTTCACAAATAGCTCTCTTTCTAACACAAGTTAAAATAAAAATCCATAAAAGGGCAGAAAACATCTAAATTTGGCTCCTATCTCCTTTCTTAGTCATTATGGGAAAGCTTAATATGCACATATATTTAAAAAATTTACACTTCACTGTCATTTAATACTTAATATACCATGTTTTCTAGAACAAATTTTTTTTGGTGGAACCGGGCATTGCAGGGAAGCACTTATTCTACGGAGCCATCTCCCTGGCCCCTGGTATGTTTTTTAAAACAACTATAAAATCATTACCTTAGAAAAGTGTTTGTAGATAAGGCACAAAAAACATCACGAAGAGTCTGTGAATAAAATCAAATCAAAGAGATTTTTCTAAGGAATGTTGCAACATTTTAAATGTTCTGCTTAATTAATGCAAACCCAATCACAGGAAGTGTTTTTATTTTTTAATGTTAAAGTGAGTTTTCAAGAGCAGGTAAGTCCCAGCTCTGTCGCAGGAAAATGACTTTTTAAAATGATAACTCTGTTCTGTGAAGTGTGCTGGAATAGACTGCAAGTGCACTTGAGCTCTGAGGTCCTAAGTTTCCCTGATGTGCAGAAGTTCTTGCTAGTGATGAAATTCACATTTCCACCGGGCAGGGGAGCAGGGGGTGGCAGGGTGTTGTCTATGCAGGAAGCAGCTTCGCCTGTGCAGCGCCAGTTTGATCTCAGACTAGCTAGCAAATGTGGAGGGCCTTTCCCTTCTCCCCCACTCACCTGTGTTCTTGCTTCACTCAGAACTCTGGATCATAATGATCCAGCTGTGGACACACAAGCCTCCCTGGTTCCTCTGGAACCCAAGGGACTGCTATAGGAGGCCGTGGAACTCATCGGAAGGGCCCGGTGACAGTGAGCACCACAGAAGAAGCACACATGAGTCTGGCCCGAGATGCGAGCAAGAAAGAAAACATTTAAGGGCAACTTGGAATGTCCCCGCCTATGGATTTGTGACTTCTGGCTCAGAGACAAAGGTAAAAACAATACACAGTTGAACTTGGACTCTAACTGAAAATGAAATGTAAGTTTAGACTTTGTCTCTCACTGATTCATAGAAGAATGTCTCAAATGCCATGAAATGTGTGTGTGCATGCATGTGTGTGTGTGCAAGGGCAGCTACTAGTACACACACATAGTGGGGGATATGTTGTGCTCAGGGGATATCCACGTGTTTATGGGTCCTAGCTCTTAATGTATGTTTAAAAAAAAACACACAGCAACAGCAGATATACATTGCACTTTCTCCCAGCTTAGCTGTCTCTTAATGAAAAACAGTGCATTCATGCATTCGCCCCCAATGAACCCTGGAAGAATGTCGCAGACAGGCTTGGAGGAACAGAAGCAGGTACAGGAAAGATCTTGGGCCAGAACAGGGAGAGCAGCAAGCTTGCTTCCACCTGGCCCACTGCCTCTCATTTCCTCATCCTGACTGGCTCTGAGTGGTCCCTGAGAAGCTGGAAGTAGCCCCTTCATAAATTATTCATATTCTATGCGAAAACAAAGGAACAATGCAAGTGGACATGGGGACACACAGTTTGCCTTTAAATGTAGAAAATTTCTTTAAACAGGACCAAAATTAGTATGGTGAAGAGAAATCGTGTTATTGAAATGTATGAAGTAAATACATGTTACTTAAGAAAAAAGGCAACTGGTAAGTATTATTAACTAAGCTGGTTAAAAAGAAAAAAAAAAAAAAAAAAACCACTAACAAATCCCTAAGGTTCCACTGTCATGAAATGAGCTTTCAGACACACCATGCACAGACCAAGTATATCTGGCAGTGGCATTTTAAAGATTATCTCTTTTATTGTGACATTTTTCTCTTCTGTTGGAAAAACACTTGGTTTGCAGCAAAGATATTTTTAAATGGCTATATAAGGCCAGGTGTGGTGCGCATGCCTGGAGCCCCAGCACCTGAGAGGTCCTGGCAGAGCAGTGACCTCCAGGCCAGCCCTGTTTCAAAAAAGAAAAAGGAGGAGGAGGAGTGTTGGTGTGGGTGGGCATGGACAGGAGGAAGAGGAGAAGGAAAAAAGTAATACATGCAAGTTTTTCCCGAGCTTGTCTAAGCAAAATGGATTAAAATTTCTTTTAACTTTTAATTTCAGATGGGGAAAATACTGGAGTCATCACTACAGTTTTCCTTCTCACTACCTATCACAATTGTAATTCCTTAGGTATGTGTGTGATTATTTCCTTAATGCGTCTACTTTCCATCCTCCAGGTCTGCCCAAGACAGGGTCAGCCATGTTTAATCTCTCCAGGGTGCCTACAGTGTTAATGTAGTTCCTATACATAGCAGGGGATTGGTAAAATCTTTTAAAAGAATACATAAAAATACTTCAGTAATGTGGATCTTAGGGATGGCCCAATAGCTCAGCAGATTAAAGTGCCTGCAAGCAGGTGCAGGGGCCAGCAGTTTGATCCCCATGCTGGCTCCACCTCCCAGGGCATGCAACTGAGGCCGGGTGTGGTGGTGTGTATCTGTAATCCGAGCTCTTGGGAGGCTGTAAACAGGCAGATCATTTCTAGTCCAATCTAGCAGTGAGACCTTGAACACCCTATAGACCCTTTCCTAAAATCCAAAAAAAAGTGGATCTTTGGAAAAACAACTATAAACTAGATTAAAAAAGATCTGAATAAAAAAGGTAAAGAAAGATTCTATCCTATTTAAAAATAAAGCATTCTGAGCAATTAACATTAATTGACTAGAATTCTTAATTAGAACTTAAAAAGAAGTGAAAAAAATTAAAATACCTTTTTAAAGATAATGTAAGTAATCACCATAACAACTGGAAGCAATAATGTCTTTGAGTAATTCAGTGGGGTCTGAAATACAGCAAATTATTCGAAATATTACTGAATTTTCCATTAACTTAGTAAAAATCTATGTCAAACTGGGTGCCACAATGATATTTCCTAAAGATAAAATGTCTTTATCATTTTTTTTTTTTTTTGGTGCAGAACCAGGGATTGAACTCAGACCCTTGTACTTGCCACGGAAGTGCTTATTCCACTGAGCCATCTCCCCAGCCCCAAAATGTCTTTATCATTAACAAAATACTAATCATATCAATTTCTACATCCTAAAGCAACAATAAAAATTATAAAATTAGTGACACAAACTATTCAACAAGATAAATGATAAACCTATTAAACATAGAATTAGCTAGGTCCTTTATGTTTTCTTTTAGTTGGATCTACATTTTCCTCATTTATGTAATATTAACATGCATGCTTACTGCTGTCTGGGCCTGACTGTTATTTCCTACACTGCAAAGTTGTATTATTTTTATCTATGAAACAAGAGCTAAAAGCAAGAAAGCTAGCCAAAATGAACACTGGATACATGAAAGCATGCCAAAGGTGTTTTTTTTTTTTTTTTTTCAGAACTGGGGATTGAACTCAGACCTTTGTGCTTGCCAGGGAAGTGCATATTCTACTGAGCTATCACCCCAGCCCAACATGCCAAAGTATTATCAGCCAAGTAATCCCCATGACCTATTCTGGTGATAGGGTGTGATCTACCTTTCAATGACTATCTTTCTTGAACCAAGTTGTCTTCCTCTCCACAGGCCTATAGCAAACTGCTTCACAGATGCTTAGTGACCAATAACAGTTATTGAATGAATGAGTGACTGGTTGAATAAAGAAGAGAATAATGTAAAATTTCTATTATATTTGTCACTACTTCAGAATTCACCATGATTACACAAGGACTGATCAAGTGACAACTTCTTCCTATTTTATGAAGACAAAGTCAGTCTCAGAAGCAAGCACACTGTCTTGGTAGTGCCAGTATTCACGAGAGTCCATGTGCTAATTTTAATTTTGTTTCCAGGGTGTATAATCTTTTAGACAAATCTTTTAAGCTTTGTTTTCTTTATCTGGAAGTAGGAAATTATATGACATGTTCACTAAGATTCCTTTCCGATCTTATTTTTCATGGTCCTAAAAGGAGGCAAGTATTTTAAGACTTAACAGCTTGAACATTTTTAAAAGGATAATACCATGGATTTTAAGTTTGTAATATTGTAAATGAGTTTTGTGTACTTATTAAAAGTAATTAGCAATACTCTGTTATACACTAATGATATGTGGGATACTAAATGCAATAAAACTGCATTTCTTAAAAAAAATAGAATGTGGATTTTATTTTCCTGAATGGTCCTACAGCAACCATCATTTTTTAGGAAGAGGCTACAGGACTTCACAAACAAGGCAGGTCAGGAATATCATATGGCTAGCAAATGTTACAGTCGAAGATGACGCAGTAAATAAATTTGGTACAGATGAGCAAAAAATATGAGTTTCACATTAAAAGGAAAACTAAAGAGCAATACCACCATACCTGTAGAGAAGGAGAAACTAAAGAAATATTCATACCACTCGTTCCATGAAGTAAGAATCGGGAGCACAGGTGTACATTAAGGTATCAAAATCTGCATACCGTAAGATTCTAGCTGCTATAATGTCACTCAGGCGAATCTGGAAGAAAGTGAAAACAGATTAGAATTACACAAGTGATTGCAGTAAGTAATCACCAACTTATATAAGAGTAATAAATGGATGTGTCTCAAAAAGAAGCCAAATGTACAGTAAATCAAATGTCTCATATGCTAACTTACCAAGATAATGGAAAATAAAGAGAAATAAAAAGAAACATTGAAAGTTAAAAAAAAAGGCAGAGAAGATAATAAAGCAAAAATCAACACTTGTTGGGAAAAATCACCATGCAGTTATTCACAACATTATTTTATTATAAAAAATCCAGTTACAAATTTCACCTCACACTGTAAGTCACAAACTTTCAATGCTTTGTTATGTTCACCAAGCCTCCTAACTGGTGACATCTGTTACTTCTTGACCTGCTTTGGATACCTACTGTCAGAAAGAACTGTTTTTCCACTGCATTTTTAGAAAGGCAGGAAACAGAAAATATCTAGCATACACAGGCTGAATTCAAATTATTTGGAAGGAACAGTAATGATTTCACAAGTTTGACTACTATCAGAGTTTTTGCATACACAATTTCTTCTTTCTATCATCGCCATAGGTAATTTAGAGACGTTCTTTATTTTTCCAGTTCAAAATAGATCTGTTGATTAATGATATTAATCTAGCATTTCAAGGCTTTCTCACATCTGTCAGCTAGAAAAAGTAACTTACAACTGCCACGATAGGGTGCGTGCTTGTGTGCGTGCGTGCGTGTGTGTGTGTGTGTGTGTGTGTGTATGTGCTGCTGTTAAGATTTGCAAACAATGGGGTGACACCTATGGAGCAAGTAAGAAACAAAAATCACAGAATAATTTAAATGATGAAGAAATAACATAGAAGGCCTTGATGAAGTTTATTATACACTAAAAATATAGACCCAATGAAATAAAAAGAATGAAGGAAGAAAAAGGAAATGCTTCAGACATAGTGCTGGTCAACAGCAAAAAATAAGTCTACTACACCACTATCAAAAGCTAACAATAAATAGCAAATAAATGCTTCCATTTAGAAATTTTATATACCACTAGTATGCTATATGCTTGGTTAGTAATGACCTTTCAGAGCAATTGTATTGTAATCAATGTTAAGGAGTTCACATCCTACTAGTACTAGTCAGGTCCCTGACTGAATGTCATCAGGGAAGGTATTGTATGATTGCTTCTGTATGGCTATTTCTCAACAGAAAGTGCTAGAAATATAACATTTTTTTTATTCATTACATCAGGTAGTTAAGTAGGAACTTAGACCTTGGACTAGGCCATTATTTAAGATATCAGCCTTAAAACAAAGAGTAATACTGTATGAAGGGTAAAAGCTCTGTATATAATTTGTGAGAATGAAACGACAAAATGAGTGGAGACGTCCCACATGGCCAACTAGAGTAGGAGTAAAGTCAGAGGTGCTCAGAGAGCCAATGCCAGGGATAAGGTCAGATTCTGACTGAGAGCTAGAGGGGAGAATTCTGAAGATAGGGAACAAAGTCCAAGTAACTTAAATAGCTGGAGGGGTTAATACTTTCTCTGGACAAATAAAGCTAAAAATGCATCATTAGGTGGCAGTATCTTATTAAAAGTACTTCATATTGCAAGCTCTCCTCACACTACTTGACCTCAAGGCTCAGCACCCAAAAGGGGAAAATGAAAACTGGAGGGGATAACCCACTACCGAGAGAGAGAGAGAGAGAGAGAGAGAGAGAGAGAGAGAGAGAGAGAGAGAGAGAGAGAGAGAGAGAGAGAACAGGAAAACAAGGCAACAAAAGAACCCAAAGTTCCTCCAACTCTACCAACGTAGACCCAGGGGACACTGACGGACAGGAAAGCAAACACCTTATATAGGTTGACTGGAGAAGAATTAAAAAGCCTTGATAAGTTTCTCAAAGAGACTATGTCCCAAAAGTTTATGGAATTATCATACGAAATGGTGAGTGTGGATTTGAGAGAAATAAATTAAAAACTGGAAAAGTTCACCAAATCAGTACAAAACATGAATGTCAGATTTATCAAAGATTCCATGAAAGGTGTAAGATAGAAATATGAGACGTAAAAAATTTTGCAGAGCCATAAATTACAGGGCCAGGGAGATAGCTCAGTAGAATAAGCGCTTGCTTGGCAAGTGCAGGGTCCTGAGTTCAATCCCCAGTACCACAAAATAAAACAAAACAAAAAGTTTATAAATTGGAGAAATGATCAATGCAAAGATAGGATTTTTAAAATTGAGGACAATGGGGTAAATTAAGACAAATTACCAAGAGGAACAATAAATGATAAACAATAAACAAAAAGCCCTCAGCCAACAATGACTAAACAACACTAAGAAAACAGCTTAAAGCTAATTGGAGTTAGAGAGAAACTATAATGTGGCAATCATGGAATAAATCTGTTTACAGAAATCATAACAGAAAACTTCCCAAGTATAAGGAATGAATTCAACATACTAATAAATGAAGCTTACACAACACCAAACAACTACAGTGAAAAATGGTCACCACTGGAAGTTATAATTAAAGTACCAGATGTTAGCGCGCACACACACACACACAGATTTTTAAAACTGTCAGTAAAAAGCAAAAAATCCCAATACAAAAACAAAACCATTAAATTTATTTCTTGCAGGACTTGAAGTATTCTGCCCAATGCTCTTCTTGACTTGATGGTTTGTGAAGAGAAATCTGCCATTATTCTCATGGGATTTCCCTTAAATGTGATGTGTTCTTTTTTTTTTTTCTTTTTGTCTTTTTGAGACAGGGTCTCACTATGCAATTCAAGCTGGCCTTAAGCTCACTTTGTAGCTCAGGCTGGTCTCGAACTCACAACAATCCTCCTGCCTAAGCCTCCCCAGTGCTGGGATTACAGGCATGCGCCACCAAGCCCGGCTACGATGTGTTCTTTTCTACAGCGGCTTTTAGTACAGTGATCTTGTGATGAATTTCTGGGATCTTAATTATTATATGTCTAGGTGTGGTTTTAATTGTGTTGATATTATTTGGAACTCTATATGCTTTGGTTACCTGTGTATCAGCTTGTTTCCTCATATTAGGGAAGTTTACTTCTGCCCATATTCTTTTTATATTGTTTGTATTGACACCTTCTTTCTCATTGATGCCTATTAGTCTTATGTTGTTCATCTTTGCATCGTCTTGCAGATGTTGAATTACTTTTTCCTGCATTCTACTTGCTTTTAAGAGATCTTTTCTTTAAAAATGAGAGAGAGATATATCTTTTCTTACCTTTTCACTAGCTTCCATGGTGTCTTCAAGGTCTGAAGTTCTATCTTCACTTTCTATTTATTTATTTATTTATTTATTTATTTATTTATTTATTTATTTATTTATTTATTTTCGGAACTGAGGATTGAACTCAGGCCCTTGAGCTTGCCAGGCAAGTGTTTATTCTACTGAACTATCTCCCTGGCCCTATCTTCACTTTCATTCAAATGTTTTTTGCCAGCTTGTGAGTAAGGTTTTAACTTCCTATATATCTCTTTGAATCTGCTTCATGCATTCTATTTCTTTCCTATATTGCTCATTCAGTGATTCCGTCATTTTCCTATTCTCTATTTTTAATCAGTGTCTACTTTAGAAGTGCTTTGTACTTCCTTCATTATAGTTATCATTTCTTTTTTCTTACTTCAGCAATTATTTCTGATTTGATATCCTCTATACTTTTTTGCAGTAGTTAATCTTTACTTCAGATGCTATTATTTCAGAGTTTTCATAAGTGTGTCTTCCAATTTCTTCAATGCTAATGTCTCCTAAATTTGTTTTGGGTAGGCTTGGGGTCTGAGACTGCATTTTTCTCCTTCTCTTTGTCATTTTGTATAGCCCTGTCCTCCGATCTTTGGTGTGGAGCTTTGGTGTAGTGTTACCTTAGCTCCTACTGATATTATTACAGTTTTGTATTTACAGTGCTACAATTAGCAAAACTAACAATGGGTAGTGATATTTAGCGATTGACAAACTTTTGTAATTAATGGGTATGTATTTTAGACAGTAAGGGCAAGCATCATGATTGTATAGCTAAGCAGACATAAAATTGGGAATGTGTATTTAAATTAGTTCCCTTGAGATCTGTCTGATCATCCTCCCCTTGATGTAACTGGAGACTTCCAGGCAGACTTTCACCCTCTCTAGATCAAGTGAGAGAGAAAGGATGCTCTCATAGATCTGGGTCTAGCAGTGTTTGAACTCCCCCAATTGGGCCTGGCTTGGATCTGACTGCTTGGCTTCTTCATGCTGCAGCCCTGGGAAGTGAACCTGCTGTACCCCACCAGCAAGCTGTTTTGGTCCTGAATTAGCTGGTGGGATCTTGCCCCTACCCTCTCTACTGGGAGTTCCACTGCAGGGTTCCACATCAGGCCTGACGACTGGCTGGAGTCGGTAGGCAGAAGTCATAAGTTCAAAACCATTAAATTTATAGTAGATTTCTCAACATCAAATTTAAAGGTCAGAAAAGCGTGACATGAAGTGTTTTAAGCACTAAAAGCAAAGGACTTTCAAAGTTGATTTCACATATCTTGGAAAACTTTATTTCAAAAGAATAAAGATAAGGACATCACATGAGAAAGAACAAGAGATTCATCAATACCAATTAACACACAAGAAAATACACCAGCATTTTATGTTGAGATATCCTAGATACATATGAGAAGTCAAGAAAGTAAAAACATTCAGATAGAATACATCCATCAATATGCTTAGATAAATGAAAAGAAAAATGAAACCAAAGGAAAGATTAAAAGAAGAAGAGCACAATGAGTGGAATTAATCAACACCTCTCCATCTTAATGGCCTCAACTTCCCACTGAAAAGACACAGATTTGAAGACCTGATCAAAAGACAAAACTGATAATCACATTCCATAAACCATTCTTACCAAAAAAGATAATCATAGACTATAAAAACAAGGATTTCATGAACCAAGATACAGAAAACAAATAGGGGTGGACATTTCACTCTCAAAAAATTAGTTTTCAAGCTCAAACTGATTAGAAGAGATAAAAACAGTCACTGTATCTTTTTTTTTTTTTTAGGCCAGGGAGATGGCTCAGTGGAATAAGTGCAAGAAAGAGATTGAAGTTCTATAGTGTGCCTGGGGAGAGTCACATGAAGAGAAAACTTTTTCTCAGGCTCTCACAGAGAGCATTCTGGTCAAGCATTGGCCGTGACTCATCCACATGGATGACACAGACAAAGGAACTACAGGATAATGTACAGGACTACAAGATAAACCCTGAGAAGACTTCAATGACCACATAGGAAAT
>PVKA01048820.1:0-13577 GCA_004027165.1 Ctenomys sociabilis
ATGTTTAGAAGTATCAAATGTTAAGTCTGTCTCTGCCAGTCACAAGGGGTGACTCAAGTCATGAATAGCAGCCAGATCAGGGCAGAACCCTTTGGAATCTCACAAATGGTCACAGATGTGAACGCCAGGGCAAAAGAGGTGGCCACAAATGCTTTGGGTCCTCTGCACAGGACCATCTTGGCTGTGGAAGGTGGGGGTGGAGAGATGACATTACAGCTTCCTGAAGCTGCTGTAGGACCCAGCAGGGCTGAGCTCAGGGAAGGGGCTCTCAGCCCACCATTCATACCTGGAAGAGAGCAGGGCCAGCACTCCCACAGGTCAATATCATCCTCTCTCTTGAAGGATATGTGCTCACAAATATTCACACTACAGGTGATAATTACACAGGGCACAGCATTGCTACATCTGGGAAGCTGGAGACCTTGGAGAAAAACTACAGTAGCCTCCCTGTGTGATCCTGTTCTGTGACATAGGTCAGTTCTAGCAGCCACTTATAGAGTGACCTTCCTATTTATCCCCTGTCCCTATATTTTATGCTGTACTCTAAACAAAATCATAGGGCTTTCACATCTGTTGATAAATGAACATCTGGCACCGCTAAATATATGGAGTCCATATACTTACATACACTAACGTGTTCACATATGCAGGTAGAGCTGTGCCCATCCATATGAATAACTTTATCTTGAGTTGCCCTGGCAACAACTCAGCAGCTGGGTGGACTCTGGGCTTGGTGAGGTCGGTGTCTTCACACAGTGTTTAAGTGTGTGTGAGAAAGAACATGGCCACATTTTCCTTTTTAAAGCTTCAACCTATAGTTTCATTTAGGTATCCTGAGATGAATGACTGCAATTGACCCTTGTCTTGCTAAGGTCACATGGACAATTACTTCCAAGCGATCTGGCACACTCTGCCCTCTTGCTCTTGAAGGGCACCCTCGCATATAGCACTCAGTGAAGCCTTAGCCAAAATACTCTCTACTACCTATTCCTTTCCAACATGAACAAACTACAGCAAAATGAGTACAGGCCACAGCACGGGGGTGGCCACAGGATGACCAGGTTGTTGTCACATGCATGGAGAAACAAAATCAGCACAAGACAGTGTGAATGCACCAGATCCTTGTCCTGGAATCGGCACTTGTGGTCACCTGGAGGCAGCTTCCTCGGCTTCTTTGACTCTTGGTTTTCTTGGCTGTGAGACAAACATTTAAACCTCCTTGCTCTGCAGTTTTAAGACAATATGACGTTCTCTCCTCCATTAATACAATGAAGTATCTTCCACTGCCGAGCACATGAATGTGGTTTTAAACTTTCAATGTGGTAGTTCTCAAACACGTTGTGTGTCCACAGTACTCTAAAAGATGCTGCTACCCACCTGCCCTGCAGCCTCCTTTCACCAGACAAGCACTTGTATGCTGCTCTAGGCTCAGCCCATGGTGCAGCCAAGCTGAGACACATATGCCAGCTAGGGCTGCTGGGCAGTGAGGATGGTGCGCTATGACTTTAACAAGGCAGGACACTTCTGTGGCTAAGAGCATGTCACCAAAAGCTCCAGAAATGAGGTCCTGCTCCTGTTTCCTGAGAAGCAGCCCAATTCCACTGAGCACTGGCTTGGTTGTACGCATCTTTCATGCACCGGCAGAAGCAGTCCTTGTTTGTGAGTTGTTAGGAAAACGATGCTCTACAAATAAGGACTCGGAGTGTTCACCATTGGCGGCTGGCAGGTGACAATGGAAATCATAGACACGTGGTCCTACTTACCTTTTGTTTGAAAGGATTCCCCACAGTGTACACAAGCCCTAGGTTTCTCCCCTCTCTTCCCTTCCCTCGCCACCTCCCTCTCTCCTCCCTGAGCACAGAGAGGAGGACTAAAGCTGCTATCACACACTTCTCCCCTGCAGCCACCTGCACCAAAGCGCACCTAGGGAGTTTCAGTCTTAAGGGTGCCTCCATATTTTTTACTTAATTATTTTGTAAGCAAGCTCCAAATGGGACTCTGAAATGTGAAACTCCAGCCTTTCTCCTTCCACTGGATCTGTTCCTCTTTCTGTCTCCTAAAATTTGCAATATTAGCCAAGCTAAGATTCTCATGGCCTGCATCTAAAGATCTGCTGCTTCCTATAGCTCAATCTGTCTCAAACAAAACACAGCCTTGTGTGTCTGTGGCCTTCGTCATTTCCAGAGCGCTTGCACACACAGTCTCATTTTGATCGTTGCAGACAGTTGCTCTAAAGGCAGCTGCATAGGAATTGTCACTCAGGAGAACCACTGGTTTGTGATACAGCCACAAAGAAGCACTCACAAATTACATCCCAGCTAGAGCCCAGATTCCATTGCAATTCACGGAGCAGGTTGTTTCCTTAATGAAGAGGACAGAACACAGGAAAAAGGACAAAAGCACTTGGAAGGCAAATCCTACTTGTCCACACCCTGGCTATGTCCCTGCAGTTAAGTCACCAACTTTCTCCACACTTGGTCTCTTCAACTGGAGCCAGAAGGAAATAACACGCTGTGGGTGGATCTCCCTGGGGACCATAGGTGGTGCCAGCCACACACTCCGTGTTCTGGATCTGCAGGTTCTTGTTCATTCCTCTAGTCGTGACCCTCTGAGGTTAGCTGGCTACTTACATCAGCTGATTTTTATTTGGCTTATACTCAGAGGATGAGAGGAGAAATTTAAAATGCAGACTCAGTTCAATCCTTTTTTCAAAGCTGCCCAAGAAATCCCTGCTTGATCTTTGGATCACCTATAACAGGAGCTTAACAGCAGATGGTTGTAATCCAGCAAGGGTGAAAGAGTGTATGGCTGAGAGTATAATACAGTGACTGGCACTAAAAAAAAAAAAAAAAAAAAAAAAGACTGCATAATCTGTGCTCATGCACTGGTGCACATGTGTGTGGCACTGGGTACTGAACCCAGGGGCTTCACACTGAGCTACATCCCGTGCCCTTTTTATTTTTCATTTATGGACCAGATCTCACTAAATTATTCCATACAGGTTTGAACGTGTGATCCTCCTGCCTCAGCTTGCCAGAGTGCTGGGGTTACAGGCATGCTCCTCCATACCTGGCAGGGCTTCGTCTCTATTTATTTATTTTTTATATTAATTAATTAATTTATTTATTTTTGATTAATAGAACAGTTTCAATAATTAATACATTGTACCTTGTTATCTTTTTAGTGGTTATCCATAGTACAAGATACAGATAGGACATCCTGTCCAGACAGTATTAGTATAAATTTTTCTTCTCATTGATTTAAGTGAAAGTAGATGTACATCTATCCTAATTATATTGTATATACAGATACAAAATGGTTCTTCCTCTGTATCCCATTTATTTGTTCTGTCCTGTTTGAGATGGGTATTCCATTGGCATCCACCTACTATAGGTACATGAATTCAGCAAAACAATCCAACACAGTCCAGCAGTCCATAATAGTAGCAGGTTATCTGCAGAAGTTGTTGACTTGAGTCTTTCACAGCTCAGCACACCAACATGGCCCTACATTATATACTTCATTTTTATACTTTTCTGATGGATGGTTAAGACCAAGATAAAGCAAGACCTATATAACAAGAAATACATCTTTTGTATCTGATAAGGTCAGTTAAGTCCCCTCAGGATCTATCCTGTAACCCTGTACTTCAGTTTGTAGATCCTTTGTCGGTGTCAGTGATATGGATGAGTCATGGCCATTGCTTGACCAATCTGCTCTCTGCGAAAGCCTGAGAGAATGTTCTCTCTCTGTGTGTGACTCTCCTTAGGCACACTCTATGTCATCGATCACATTCCTCTGTGGCCCCATAATCTCCTTGATCAGAAAATTTGGGACACAGTTGAGTTACATGATGTTACAGTACAGGTTCTCCTATGTCCTGAGTCTTCACTGACCTTGAAAGGCTAGGGTCAAAATGTTGGCTGTCCTTGCAGCCCTTCTATTTCTCTAATTTTGGTCTGTAAACTTAGGCTGTTAACCCTCCAGAAGAATAGCTTATTATTGTCCTACTACCTTTGCAGTTGGGTTTAACTTCACTATCTGTCTGAATATCAAACATCTTAGAACAGGTATTTTTGCGTCAAAAATTGATATGTTAAACTTTAAGTCCCCACAGAATATGGAGATAAAAATTTTAAAAACAAGTATCAGCGCATATAGTCAGGGAGAGAATCCTACCAATAAACTGCTAGTTTCAAAAACCTGCTGATGTTTCTCAGGATCATTGCCTTACCCATCTTGTGCATATAAATGTATGGTTTTTGGGCGTCTGCTTTATAAAACTCAAATTTGAACACTGCTCTGCTGCTTTCCCACTGTAGGACTATGTTACCCAGTAGCAAAGCCTGTGTCTTAGATGATGCCAACACAAGCTCTTGTGCTTCTTCATCTAGCCATCAGCCTGAGCACTGATGGCCAGATCTCTGGGTGGATCTCAGACTTCTCTTACCTGGATCCAGATCAGGAAGTCTCTTGGGCCTTGGTTTCCTCCCATGGAGGACTCCAGGCTGGTATAACCTTCCTAGAAGAAAGAGGATATCTCCTTTCTTAGGGACAGCCTTGCCCTCAAAGCTGTGATTCTTAGAGGACCTTGCAGATACCCTAGTGACTCATCCCAGCAAGCCAAACATTTGAGGATCATCCCAAGTGTGCTCAGGCATTCTGCTACCTGCTGCCTTAGTCCATTCAGTTAGGAATTAGGTTTTCCTCCCAGCTTCACCACTACTTTCCCATAAATGCATTTCCATCCCTAATAGAGATGTGTGCAACTCATTGTTTTAATAATTTAGTTCCAGGATGATTTATGGTTAGCATGTTAATGATGAATATATGCATTACCATTTTCTAGTCCATTTGGATATGGGTCAGTGCAAAATGAGCCATTACTCCATGGTCCCCATTTATCTCTGTGCTCAGTCCACTGTATTTGTGAACCAGAGGCTGTGTTCAGAAGGGCAAGGGATAACCAAAACTCATTCCAAAGCTCCCTTGATTTTATCCAGTACACACCAAGCTTCTGCCCACCAGTGTTTATCTGCTAACAACCCTTCACACAGTCTCTTCCAATTTCCCTCCAAATCCCTACAGAAGGGCATGACTCATGCAAACACTGCAGGCATCACCTTCCTAGTTCCAGAAGGTGAGATTTCCAGTACCTAAGAAGGCAGAAACTCAAATGAGGAAATTTAGTGAAAGAAAAAGGTGAAGAAATGACTTCATTTGTTATCCATTCTCATCACCATCCCTGTCCCTGTCACCACCCCAGAGGCAACTCCTTCCTGTGAGCAACTCCTAGAGCCTCTTCAGAGGAACCCTGGATTCTTGCAGGAGTTGGAGGCAACTATAGTTAAAACCAGCACTGCGTCTGCAGATGCTTAAGGAGCTGCTGTAGAAACAGTCTTTACTGAAAGGAAAAACAGTATGCTTAGCCTTCTCCTGCTCCCATACAGCTCCTGGGCCTCTTTGACACTGTCTTGAGGAATGTGAGAAGCAGGACTGGAAATGCTAAGACTCCCTGGAAACAGAAGCTGATGATGGTGCAGGCTGCAGGTGAGGACCATTCCTGGGGACTGGAGAGGAGAGAAGGAATGTGGCTCAAGGGCTGTGGCCTTTCCTGGTATCTGTCTCCATCTCTGTCTCTGTCACCACCTCTTGCTCCATCTCCATCTTATATTGTCTTAATCTGACTTCTGCTCTCTGGTTGGGAGAGAGTTGGAACATACTTTTCTTACCATGGACATTTGAGAGTCTTTTAGAAGTTAATGGTGATGGAACTTGTCTCTTGCTATTCTGTGATCTGGGGGTCAAATCAATCATGGTAGCTTCTTGTGGTTCTCCATGCTTCCCAGGAAGCTATCATCCCCTGCAACACCTCGGAACCAGGATGCCTCAGTCCTCTACAGAGAACTAAGGGCACTGTCTTCCCTATTCTCCTCCACTCAATACAGCATCGGACATTTCCAATGCCTACTTCAGTCCCCTTGGGGAGTGGACTATCCACGTCATCATAGCCACAGACAGTAGCTATGACTTCCAAGCCACAGGCAGGACCAGAAGGCTCTCTTGTCCACATGGACACACATTGAGCTCTCTGTGAGACAGTCCTCAGTACAGTTGGAGACACAAAAACACTAGCACACATCATGCCTTCTCTTTCCTTTTTTCCCTTAAGTTTGTTTGGTATACAGTCTCACTACACAGCTCAGACTCATAGTGATCCTCCTGGTTCAGCCTCGCCAGCAATGATATTATAGGCATGTGTCACTACTCTCAGATTCAGTGGCCAACTCAGTGCTTCTGGGGGCAGAGTCAGTGCAGTGTGTGGTACTGGGGATCAAACCCTGGTCCCTGAACTTGCCTAAGCAAGCACTTAGCCTACTGAGCTATCTCTCCAGCCCTCCCCCTTCCCTTTTGCTAGCAGTAGGGTCCTCATTATGGGCGACCAGTTCAACAATAGGTGGGGGCTTTGAGCACTTCCCCTTGCTGGGTGCCCTATGGCACCATCACTCTGCTCTCAGTGTCTGATAGCTGCCCCAGAGAAGTAGCCCTTGCACTGAAGCTAGCTCTCCATCTCAGCATCCTACTGCATATGTGAGATGCACTTTCCTAGGAAATGTGTTTGACACTATATATAACCTGTTAAATAGCAGCCAGCCAGAGTAGGTTTAATTATCTCCAGATACACAAAAGGAACCTCAGACACAGAGAAGTAAGGTGATTTGCTAGCATTCACATAAGCAGTGAGCATCTTAGTTGAGATTCAGCCCCACAGCCTCAAACTATTTGTGCACAAGATCTCTGACTCTTGAACTTGAGCTTACAACTGGCCATGGGGCTGGGGGCTCAGGTCAGCAGGTGTGGGTGAACATGTGGGAATGTGCATTTCTAATGAGCTTTCAGGGGACGCTGCTCTGAAAAGACTTTGAGGACTGTTGAGTTAGGCTAAACTACATACTGCATAAATGCTTTCGGTTCTTCTCTTCCCTTTCTTAGGTCCATCCTAGTGGTGGTTCTCAACCCTTTTATAATTAAAAATGGCAATTTCACATCTAAATACAACTTCACATTTCATTTTCCTGGTTTTCTCCTGACCTGCCTGGGCAGATCTGTGTGAAGAGTAGCATCATGGTGGGTCCCAGGTGCGTCTGATAAACTGAAGACAGCTAATTGTTCCCCAGGAAGAGGGGAAACTTGCTAAGGTTTCCTCAAGGGAGAGAGGGAGCTCTCTGTGTGGTTAAAATGGCCTTGGTGGAAATAAGATAGGTTATCCCAACCCAATTTCATCTAAACAAGGTCTGTTGGAGGAAGACACACCCACCGCCAAATGTTCTGTGGGTTTGCAAGTTGACTTGAGTGCAATTTCATGAAATAGAATGCTCTACTTTAGCAGACTGTAAAGCACACACGTACATGGAAAATTCATATCTCGTGTGTTTGCCCACTGGCTGATAGATTTAAGGAGCCACATAAATAGGTTGGAGAAGGAAACAAAGTTAAATAAATAAATAAATAAATAAATGAAGTAATTTAATATTAAAAACTGAGTATTCATTTGGAATAAACCAATTTATGAAGCTGGAAGTGACAAGCTGAAATTAAATGCACTTTCCTTTTATTACTGTTTTTCTACACCCTCATCAGCCAATTACACTGTGAAAGCATTTAGCAAAAGGATCATCTTCACTCTCTCTGGAAGTAGAGAAATTCTTTTTTAAAAATCCACTTTAACATCTAGTTGACAGCTCATTTACATTGTATTTATCATGTTTCTTGAGTTTTCTCTTTAGGAAGATATTTTTCTCTGAATCTGTGCAACTGGACAAGGGTCAAGTTCAAGTTCTTGTGAGTGCCCTGCAGAACTGAGAACTAGGATGTTGTTTCTGAAGAGTGGTCCCAAAGCCTAGATTTTTGTGTTCAATAATGTTGCTACACTTATGAACATTATAAGCAAGTTATGTGTTTTGTATTTGTACATATATGTAATGCATGTATATGTGTGTTCAGATAGATAGATGATGATGATAGATAGATAGATAGATAGATAGATAGATAGATAGATAGATAGATAGAATAATAGATGAATGATGGATGATAGAGATAGATAAGAGATGAAAGATAGAGGGATGGATGTATACAGAGACAGAGGGGGGGGGAGAGAGAGAGAGAGAGAGAGAGAGAGAGAGAGAAAGCAATATGATTACAGGTGAGCTTAAATACCAAGCAGAACAAAGTTTTCTTTCCTGGTCTAAGTAACAGCTTCTTTAGCAAAGTTTAGTTCATGTAATTCTGAGTTTTCACCCCCATCTTTCTCAAAGATCACTGGTTTCATTTTAAAAATAAATTGCAGTTGAATTAAATGCACAGAATCCCTCTGTTATTTGCTCCATTCCAGAATGCTCGAGGAAGACAGCCAACTGGAGCCTCACCGGGGGCCACGCAGATGCCCCAGCAGGCGGTGCCCTGTCAGTTCCAGAGTCGGAGGCACAATTCTTCTAGTTCAGCCACTTGGCCACATTCAGGTAGGCTGGAGTCCCCTCCCATGCATGATCCCTGCCACTCTACTGACCCTGAGACTACATTTTTCTCGATGCCCCTTGGCTGTGAGGGCCCAGCAGGTCACACAGAAGCCCCAGTCCTGGAGCCCACCCTGCTCCCTCTGGGCTGCTGGTGAGTAGAGGCCCCAGACCGGAGCTGCCAAGGCCTTTGGTCCAGCCTTCCCTGAGTTCCACCAAGAGCCCAGCCAGCCCCCACACACTTCCGCTGCCATCAATTCATAGATCCCTCTGTGGCCTCCTCTTCCTAGTTTCCTTTTGGGAAGAAATCATGAGGAATAATGGCAACTCTGCACAGCAAGAGGCCACTCTTGAGCGGCAGCAACCCTTTGCTTATCAAAAGCACTGCTCGTATCCGCCCTCTGTCCCCAGCCCTTACACTCCTCCCCCCAACAAGCTCCCTGGCTTCTGATCAGATGTCCTTCTCATTGCCGCCAAGGGACCCTGCATGTTCTAACCAACATGAATAATGTACCAATGGGGTTCCCTGAAGAGTGCTTCCTGAGCACCACACTCTCCTAGAGACTGGGTCCCTAAGGTAAATCAGGAGTTCCACATGTTGTTGCTGGCCAGGAGCCAGCAGTGAAGACTGGGAGGGTCTCCAGTCCCATCTCAGGCTCTTGTCCATGTTGGTGGCAACAAAATGACATCAAAGTAAGAGAGTTACATAATCATTAAGATATTATAGCACAAAGTTGGCAGATCTGTTTCATGTTGAAGGACAGATTGATAGCAGTTCCTGAAGTGCTCCACTGAGCGATACCTCAGCTACCAGATCCTAATGCGAGGATACCTACTCAGGTACTAGGATCAAGGCTTTGGAAAGTAACAGGGCCCTTGCACAGGTGATATGTTTCACCACAGTTAAGGATTACCATAGCTTTTTATTAACTGAAAAACCAAGAATCTTGTTGGGCCTGGTACACATCTGTAATCCCAGTGCTCTGGAAGATAAAACAAGAGGATTACAAGTTTAAGTTAAGTCCAGGCAACTGAAGGTCTTGGAGAGATCTTGTCTCAAGCTGAATAGCAATAAATAAAAGGACTGGAGAAGTAGCTCAGTGTGAAGGCCCTGGTTTCCTGGATCCCAACCTCCAGGGCAGAGAGAGAGAGAGAGAGAGAGAGAGAGAGAGAGAGAGAGAGAGAGAGAGAGAGAGAGAGAGAGAGAGAGAAAAGATGAAGAGCTACTAATAGTTGTGCAACATATTTGACAGGAGGTGGAAATTACTGGTGTAGCCACTGGATTTGTGGATTTGTGAAGTTTGAGTTCATACTTCAGGATACATCAAACAGATAAAAATAATGAGAGATCTAACAGCTAAAGAGAACCTTGAGGGCAAACTGTGGAGGAGAAAACGTAGGCAGTCTTATCTGGGAGCAGCAAGGGTCACTGTCTGTCACAGGTAAAGCTGTGAGTTGCACCCTGGATGGCAGGTGTCACTTATCAGAACCAAACTCAGTGAAGGTCAGACTGAGAACCTTTGTGACTGCTCCACCGTGTCCCTGGAGCCTGCATTTTAGAGCCTGTTTTATGACCACAGCATTTTTAAATAACTGAGATCTGGGGGCGGGGAGCAAGCAAGGTGCACACTGAACCCTAAAAAATGTGCTTGAATCTAAGAAAGATGTATCTCCCTTGGGGAACTGGATGGTTCAGTTCATGGAGACGGAAGCTGGTGGAACGCACCTGGCTGAGTCTACACCTGTGCTCACTGGGAAGGGCAGCAGTCCTCTTCCAAGACCCGCATGGAGGCTGGGGGCTCATCACCAAGGTGCGCAGCTGCTCTGAGTATCAACATCCTGCTGGGCAATTTCACTGCAATCTTGACCTGCCCTTCACCGCTTGCCAGCGCTTGCTGAAGTTGCTCCCACCCTACGAGGGTGGCGTGGAGTTCCACGCTCTCACCGTACCATTTTCCTTCCTCTGAACGCTGGCTCTTCCTGCCTTTGCCTTCCAGTCCACAAAGCTACCCGGGCCTGCAGCAAAGAGCTGGCTGGATTTCTTGCTCCTCTGCCTTCATGCCTGGAGTCACCTCTAGAGAGCTGTGTCTCACCTCCACAGAATCCAGCCTAGAGATGTTTGCTTACGTCTCCCTGATGTTTGCTTTCTGTGATCAGCTTAAGTAGCTGCTTCAGCAAAGGCCGCTTCTTGGGCTCCTTTGCAGGAATAGAGGAGCTGAGTGTCCGAGGACTCTGTGGAAGGTAGATCCTAATTTTCTCACCACTCCTTAGAGACATGACCCTGAGCCACCTGTGTGCCTGTGACCTTAAAGACACAGCTCAGAATGCTGAGAACACTCTTGCTGGTTGAAAGTGGAAATAGAATCTCTTGGAAAGAATCAAGTTCATGAACCATGATGCCACTGTAGCATTGGCAGCCACCTGTTGTGGGTGGTAAGAAACCCCCTCAAAACAACCCAGGCCGCATATGACCTGGGTGAGCAACACTGTGTCTATCTTGGCCACCACGGCTCCTGCTTGACGTCTTTCTGTGTTGCCACTTCCTGTGCATTTTCATAATCCTTAGTCACCACCAAGACAGACATGGGAGTTAGCTCATCTTAGACAGGAACAGTTCTTTAGGGGACCTGAGTAATCCTCCAAGGTCTCATCACTAATAAGGAGCAGGTGCAGACTCCAAACAGAATTGTCTGATACCAAAGCCAGCCTAAGTTCTCTGGGAGCAGTGGGGGCCAACCCCACATTAAGAATCAATCAATGAATCGATCTCTGAAATAGGAACAAATGCATTATGCACCTCCCAGGGTCCTTGGGAGCAAGGAATGGACCCCGGGTGGGCCCTGACGGCATGGATGCAACTATTTATATTCCCCTGAACTTGGGGCTGGAAGTTGTCCCAGAAGCACATCAGGAGAGGCTGTCTTGGAATTCTGGCTCTCAAGAAGCAGTAATTAATTATATTTGTTGAGCACTCATTATTCTGTGGGGTTTTATTAGATAAGAGGGACTGAGTATTATCCATCAACCCAGTTCTGACAGAGTCCTAACTGTCCTCCCCATTACCAGTAACCATCCCTGCCCCATGTAGCCAGAGTGGGGACAAACCACTTCTCCTGCCCTCTGTGATGTAGGCTGTCCATCCATACCTCCCAGAGACACTATTTTCCATAGGACCTCAAGTGCAGAACTTGCGTTTCTTCGGCACCCTTCCAGAGCCTGTTTATGTCTCTTCACCCTGCCAACTGTCCCCTTCTGAGAAGCTCTCAGTCCAGGTCCCACTCCTGCCTAGAAGTGTCCCTTCTCTCTCCTACTGACCACAGCCTTCTTGGTCCTACATCAGCCACAGTCCCACATTATGTGCCACAATGCCACAGAGATGTCTCTCAGAGAGGTGGACTGTTGTATGGTGGATCCTCTCCAGGACCCAAATCACAGTCTCCAGAGAATAGAGTCAGACACCAGGGCCTGCCTCTGCAGACCAGGAGGACAAGAGGCACAAATCCAGGATGTCTGCTCACCATCCTGGACTGGCTATCTTCCTAAAAGGCATTACTCAGTCTTTAAATGAAACTTATACCTGACAACAGGTTAAACACTAAGAGACACAAAAATGTAATAAACAATATTACATTTTTTTGCATGGGCTCATCTCAAAGACTACCAACTTAATATGCATGTATATTTGTACCCTAGGACTGTTTCTAAATTTATTTGCAATGAAACGCATAGAAAATTCTGACTTCTAGAGAGGCTTTGCTGGAAGAATTTCTTATATTTATTTAAAGGATTTTGATTAGATTCCTTAGAAAGTCATTTTAGTCATCATTTGAAAGAGTCTTTACCTCTTCACTCCTTGCAAAACATATTTTAATTCTATTTCAGTTTCTACTTCAGTGAAGACTCCCTTGCTCTCCTTGGCGCTCTCTTCCTCACCTCCTGACTGTTCATGGTGACTGCCTGGTGTTGGGGGTTTGGGAGGTAACGTTCTGAACTGAAATTTGTTTCTCATTAGTCCAAAAGCTTTGAGCACTCACTAGCTCCCTTACCCCACTTTGTAGTTTCATCATCTACACTACAGGAAGGATGTTTGTTTGTTTGTTTTAAAGAATACAAAATAGTGATAGGAAAAAAAAAAAAAAAAACAGCATTAGAAGTGATGCAAGATTTCACTAAACAGAGACCGGCCAGAGACAGCGCGGCCAACTCCGCCGTCCTGCTCCATCCCACCCACGCCTGCCCAGCCCCAGAGACCAGCCTGAGACAGTGGCTGACTCCAGCGGCCTCCTGGATCTCGCGCCAAGCTCTCCCAGCGAGAGCGAATTTACAGGACTCACCAGGCTTCCCAGATCAGTGAGAGTGTGGTGAGTCTGAGGGAGAGCCTTTGGCTTCTTCCCACACGCGCTACGCGGATCCCTGTCCCCAACCCCTCCAAGCCAGTGATTGGCCTGAAACCTCAGGTCCCACTCACCAACACCTCCCCGGATCCCCTGACCTAAAGCCCACTGACTGAGTGGGAATTTCCCCGATTCTCTGGGCATCAAAGGTCAGTGAGTGTAGAACCTCAGGACCGTCGTGCCTGAGATACATTTCCCAGGGATTAAGCTGCCCGTCACCTCACATGGCCCAGTGACAGCTCCAGGCACACTGTGCCAGAGAAACACTTCCAGGGAATTACTGGTCCCACCCCACAGCCCCAGACCCAGTGCAGGTCGGCCTGGAGTGAGAACTCCTAGCCTGCCACACCGGAGGGACATTTCTCAGCAATCCACGGTCCCACGCAATGGACCGAAACCCAGCACAGCCTGGCCTATAAGTGAGGGCTCCAGGCCCACTGCACCAGAGGGACCTTTCGTAGCCTTCTTGATTTACGGCCTGTAGACCCGGACCCAGCACAAGCTGGCCGGCTCAGTACAGCCTACTCAGTGAATAAGATCATCCACTATCCTTTTGTGAGCCCAGAAAACCCACCAAAGCCCAGGCCCACCCACCTGGGGAACGCCCTGCCTGACACAGGAGGGCTGACCCCAGGAACCAACATAGCGGAACCAAAGGAGCTGCAGCAAA
>PVKA01048821.1:0-13562 GCA_004027165.1 Ctenomys sociabilis
CATTAAAAAGGAAAAAAAAAGGACCAAATTAGTCTAGTAAGAAACTAGACTAATTAAGGACTGAAGGAAAAAAGATCTATCCTCTTTGAATTTTATACTTAGCAAACATACCTTTGAACACTAAAAGTAAAATAGTTTTTAGTTATACAGACTTGAAATATTTTAATACCTCCAGATGTAGCATATAGGAAATAATAAAGAGCGTAATTCAAAAGGCAAGAGAAGTTGCAGTATGCTCCTGGATGAACAATAAAGAGCTCTCAAAGTGATAGTTATGCAGAGCTATATAAAATATATTAGATGAACCCTTATTTAAAAGGTCATTGAAGATTTCTATGAAACAGTACCAATCTTATGTTGAGTTATACATGTATATTTTTTTCCATGTATATCCGTGTGTATAAAAGATAGGGAAGAAGTAATATAAAGTCAACCAGAAATGGAAATATACTTTTTAAAGTTTCTAATACTAGGAAAAGATATCATACGATGTCTTTTAGATAAATTGTAATTCAAAGATATTGTATAAACCTTAAAACAAAAATTAAGATAAAGCATTATTCAGAAAATTAAATACTAATTAATTAAAAATTAAATGTTTCAAAACAATTGAACTAAGAAAAAGTTTTCATGGTAGTAAAGAAGAAAATAAGATAAATACTGGAGTGACAAATAAATGACCATCACTTCTGACAGTTTGGGGATAGGATATCACACAAAGTTCTAGTGTGTTGTGGACATGGATAATGACTGTGGCACTTACTGGTGGCCAGGTGTCACTTGTGGGACTGAGCTATAGCTGTTTCCTTGAAAACCACCCTGTAGACACATATGGAATCATGACCCTTAGAGTGCAAGAGAAGTCCATTTGTAGAGCGTGCTGATGGAAATATTTTGCTGCTGTACACAAAAGAATAACTGAACGACGACTGTTGTATACCTCTTAATTTCCTGTGTTTAATTGTTTGCCCTGTTTGGTGGGTTCTTTCCATTCTCATTCCTGGGGTTGTGATCATTTTGCTCCCTTTCTAGAACATCAGTTAGTAGTCTGTGTAGGTTTGGCTTTGTCATCATGAAATTCTTTTTTTTTTTTAATATATATTTGTTTTTTCTTTTAATAAAAAATTCCAGACATACTTTGAAGTCCTAGAGTAAACCATCAACAGAAGAAAATGAGTCCCACTATGGGGGCACCATAGAGCCCACATCATCAGGAAAACTCCTGGCTTCACATACGATATTGTCAGGAGCCTGCTTAAAAATAAACTACAAAAAGGCTGTTTTGGCAAGAAACAGCCAAACTTCTTCCCTTCGGGTGCAGAGGAAATTGGGTTGGGTAGATTATAAATCAGTCTGAGCACTGACTGCCTTAGGGGCATATTTAGGCATCAGTTCATTTATCTTCCGAATGTAATCAGATTTCTCAGCACAGCCTTTGCATGTTTCTCCCCAGTCGTCCAAGATCTTCTTCAGCTCTTTAACTCGGAGCTTCTTCAGGTCCACTGTGCTCAAGTCGATCTGCTTGTCATACTTTAGTTCACAAATCTGGCTGTCTTTCTTCTTCAGTTTCTCACAAATCTTCTCCACAGAGATGTGGTGGGCCAAAGGTTTTGACACCTCACTGATGATTTTCATAGCAGCAGCATCTGTGGCCCCAATATAGTAGCACAAATGATTCTCTTTGCCTCTTGCTTCATGGCAGAATTTTATAAATTCTTTCTCAATAGTGGTTGGTGAGAATGTGACATTCCTGTCTTTGAGGTCCTGGTAAAATCTTCCCAGATAAAAAATGCAAACTTCGCAGTCACCTGGCCAAAGTACCCAGTTGCCTGGCAGCACGCTTAGGGCCAGAGCCACAGCCAGACTGTGCATAGCCAACATCCTCCACAGTTGCCGCCACTCGACTCATGAAATTCTTTAGTTGTCCTTTGTCATGGAAGTATTTTACTTCGCCATTATACTTGAAAGAGAGTTTGGCAGGGTATATCAGTCTGGGTTAGAATTTGTTTTCTTGCAAGATTTGAAGTACTTTGTTCCATGTTCTTCTTGCCTTGATGGTTTGTGAAATCTGCCGTTATCCTGATGGGTTTTCCTTTAAATGTGATCTGTTTCTTTTCTTTAGCAGCTTTTAGTATACTGTGCCTGTGCTGAATTTCTGGGATCTTGATTATTATATGTCTGGGAGTGATTTTAATTGAGTTGATGTTATTTGGAGTTCTATATGCTTCAGTTACCAGAATGTCAGATTGTTGCCCCATATTTGGGAAGCTTTCTGCTATTACTTCTGCCCATATTCTTTTTATATCATTTGCATTGACTCCTTCCTTCTCATTGATGCCTATTAGTCTCACATTTTTCATCTTTGCATTGTCTCGCAGGTGTTGAATTATTTTTTCCTGCATCCTAGTTGTTTTTAAGAGATCTTTGCTTACTTGTTCACTAGCTGCAATGGTATCTTTAAGGTCAGAAAGTCTATTTTCACTTTCACTCAAACGGACTTGCCTACTTGTGATTGAGGTTTTGATTTCCTGTATATCACTTTGGATCTGTTTCATACATTCTATTTCTTTCCTATATTGCTTATTCAGGGGTTCCATCATTTCTATATTCTGCTCTATTTTTTTATTAGTGTATTCTTTAGAAACAGTAGTTCTTTGATTATAGTTATCACTACTTTTTTATTTCAGTAATTATTTCTTTGCTGATCCCTTTTATATCTTTCTGCAGTTGTTTCTTTACTTCCACTGCTATTATTTCAGAAACTTCATGTGTGTGAAATTTCATCTATGCTATTGCCTTCTGCATTTGTACTGGGTGGACTTGGGACCTGAGACTGCTTTTTGTTTCTTCTCGTTGTCATTTTGTATACCAGTAACTTTTGACCTTGGGTGTAGAGTTTAGATAGTTATTACCTTAGCACCAGGTCTGGATCTTCAAAGTTCAGACTCCTCCAGGTGAATGTGGCTTGGGTCTGGCTGCTGTGCTCCATTTCTTCCTGCTGCAGCCTTTCAGGTGAACCCTTTGTGTCACTCTGGCAAGATGTTCTGCTCCTGAATCAGCTCAGTGGGTCTTGCCTCTAGCTTCTTTGCAGGGAGTTCCATGCTGGGTCTTAACTCTGGGTCTGTTCACTATCCGGAGGCCTGGGTGGTCTCACTCACATGCTGGGCCTGTGCTCTGGGTCTGATGATGATCCGGTGTCCCCGCTCATGTAGTATAATTTACTGTCTCCAATTTTTGTTCCTTGCCTGTTTATCTGTCTTTCTCCCTTGGCTCATGGAAATCCTGATCTTATTTTTACTGTGTCCATACTTTTACCTTTTTCCATAGTGTTATAATTGGAATAAGTTAATATGTAGCTTTTTCAGATTGCCTTTTGTAAAGAAACAACAACAAAAGTGAAACAAAAAAAATTGCTAATATGCATTTAAGTCTCTTCTTTGTCTTTTTAAGAATTGATAGCTTGTTTCTTTTTTTAGTACTAATACTCTGTTGTCTGCATGTACCATACTTAAATTTATATATTTACTTACTAAAAAGACACAGGCTGTCTTCTAAGTTTTGGCATTTGTGAATAAAACTTCTGTAAACATTCATGTACCAGTTTTTGGTAAACATTATGGTTTTTTGCTACTGGGGCAACAGTGGGGAGGGGAAAATTGTTTCTTACTTGGTAAGAATGCATTTAGGTTTTTTTTTTGGTGGAACCAGAGATTGAACTCAGGCCCTTGCACTTGCCAGAGAAATGCTTACTCTCCTGAGCCATCTCCCCCTGTATTTAGTTTCATAAGAAACTGCCAAGCTGTCTTCAGAAGTGGCTGCAGCATTTTTGATTCTCACCAACAAGAAATGAGATTTGGAGTTAGCGATTTTTTTATTTTTATTTTAGGGAAGGGTCTCACTACTAGATCAGACTTGTAGTAATCTGCCTGTGTACAGCCTCCCAAGAGCTGGGATTACAGGTGCATACCACCATGCCTAGTTTCAGTTGCCATTTTAGTGTTTCTCAGGACGGGGCCGGCATGGCAGGCCTGGGGATCGAACCCCAACCCCCATGCCTGCCTAAGCAGGTGCTTTAGTCCAATGAGCTATTTGGCTGGCCCTAGTGTTTTTGATTTGTACCCTTTTGGTAAATGTTTATGGGTTAACATTCTAATAACCTTTCACAGGTTAAATATACTTTTTCTGGAATGTTTGGGACCACAGGTGGTTCAGATTTCAGTTTTTTCAGGTTTTTTAATATATACATAGACTCACTTATTGAGCACTTCTAATTCAAAATCTACATTTTTTTTGTCCTCTTACTCAGGAATTTTCAGGTACTGCAGGCATAGCTCAGAAGTAGAGTGTTCCCCCAGCTTCAGCGAAGCTCTGAGTTCACTCCATAGCAACACAGGCACACACACACACACACACATGCATGTGCACGTATGTGTGCATACACATGGACATTCACACACCTCCACAGATTTTGGACTTTCAGATTGAATATGCTCAATTAATAACAACGAAATAATCTTAGTTTTTCCTCCTGTCCATTGTGCTGTTGCTGTCATTCGATTCACTTGTGCATGATTTATTTAGACATATGATTACCTCATTGCATACATGTTTGCTATTATTTTGAAATTGTTATCTGGTAGATAAATCAAGACTCAAAAAATACAAGTTTTTTTTTTTTTTTTTACAATCATGCATGGAAAAGAATTTTGCTATGGTCAGAAAAGATTTTTTGTTTTATCTAAAAAGGTGACTTTATTCCAAATATCCCTTTTTCTGTCTCTGTATACTTAATTTTTATTTATTTATTTATTTTTGTATTTTAGGGCAGGGTTTACAGGGTGTTCAGGGTCTCCTAAATCAGTCTTGTAGTGATCCACCTGTTTGCAACCTCCCAAGAGCTGGGATTATAGGTGCATACCAATCTCAGTTGCCTTCTCAGCGCACCCAGGGGGCAGGGCCAGCATGGCAGGCCAGGGGATCCAACCCTTGGCCCCTGCACCTTCTTGTAAGAGCTTTATTCCGCTGAGCTCTTTTATATACTTTAGAATATATTCTTTATCCAAAAAGAAGTATCTGAAAAAAAGAAGTATCTGGTCACTTAACTCTTTTGTTTTTTTTTTCTTGCTTGAAATGGTTCTTTCTGGAGTGGAATGGTATCTCAGTGTTGTTTTAACTTGCATTTCTTGAATGGCCAGTGATATGGAGGGAACGTTTTTTCAGGTAATGATTTTGGATTGAGTCCTTAAATTTTGAGACCCAAATTTTTAGATTTTTTTTTTTTTTTTATGAATGAGGCTATTTATTAACCCAGCATCCTTTGTTCTAATGCTTCTTGTTGGCAGCTGCCACCTGTCTGGCGATTCTGTCCAGATCTCTCTGTCCCTGAGGTGTCATCTTGCGGCCCCCGTCTTGGTCCTTTTCCACCATTTTCAGCCCCTCCCAGGCTTGGAGGACTCGGCGTGCCACACTCTTGGAACCTCGACTGAAGTGGCTGGGCATGACGCCATTCTTTTGATGGCCACCATAGATCTTGGTCATGGAGCCAACCCCAGCACCACAGCGGAGGTGCCGAGCAGTGGAAGCAGCTCGTGTGTAGAACCAGTTCTCATCGTAAGGAGCAAGCTCTTTATGCTTGGCCAGCTTAACTATGTCCACCCATTCGGGAACTTTCAGCTTTCCGGACTTTTTAAGGAAGGCTGCCAGAGCTCTGACGAACTCCTGCTGGTTTATGTCTTTTATAGTAACTCCAGACATCGTGCGGTCTCCGCGCTGCCAGCCAGGGGAAAGGGCAATTTTTTTTTTTTTTTTTATAGCTGAGGGTTTATTGGTTAAGATTTGTTTCCAAATTTGTACATTGTCTTTTCAGTCTGTTGGTGATTTCTTTCAATGTACAAAAACTTTTCAATAAGAGGAGGGCCCAGTTATTGATTCTTCCAAGTATTTCTTGGGCAGTTTAGTTCTAGGGACATGGCTCAGTAGAATAAGCGCTTCCCTGGCAAGTGCAAGGGTTTGAGTTCAATTCCTGGTTCCACCAAAAACGACAACAACAAAAAACATTGTCTTGGGCAGTTTGATTTTTGTTCATGAACTGTCTGCCTATCCCTATGTCTTCAAGAGTTCCACCTACTTTCTCTTCCATGGTATTTAGTGTTTCTGTTTTAATCTTTAGATCTTTAATCCTTTTTGACTTTACTTTAGTGCATGGTGATAGACCCAGGTCTAGTTTTAGTTTTTGGCATGTCCAGCTTTTCCAGCACCATTTGTTAAAGGGGCTATCTTTTTTCCAGTGAAAATGTTTGGTCCCTTTGTCAAAGATAAGAGGGATAAGTGTGTTTGAAGTTGTATCTACATCTTCTAATCTATTCTGTTTTTTCTCAGGTGTGTTTTTTTGCTAGTATCATGCTGATTTTACCATAGTAGCTTTGTAGTGTAATTTTAAGTCAGGGATTATTATGCCTTCTGCCTTGCCTTTGTTGCCCAATATTGCCTTTGCTATTCTAGGTCTTTTTTGGTTCCAAATAAATTTTAGGAATGTTTTCTGTATATCTGTAAGATATGTTGCTGGTATTTTCATAGGGATTGCATTAAATATTTATAACAATTTTGGAAGTATGGCCATTTTCACAATGTTATTTCCTCCTAACCAGGAGCAAGGAATATCTTTCCTTTTTCTAAAATTCTTTTTGATCTCTTTTTTCAGAGTACTGTAGTTTTCATTGTATAGATCTGTCATGTCTTTAGTTAGATTAATTCCTAAGTATTGGATACTATTGTGAAAGATATTGTTTCCCTAATTTCTCTCTCATTATGATTCTGTTTTTATGATTCCGTTTCTCTAAGGTTTCTCCCAGAGCTTCCCATAGTAGATAATCTCCCTTCATTGTTTTAATATTATAAATGGGAAAAAAGATAGGAAAGAAGAAAGGTCAGTGTTCTAAGTTTATAGGACTGTCCAGGACTTTGAGAACTGGTACATGCAAAAATGCCTTTTTATCCTAAAATTTAATTTGCAATTATTTTACTTATTACCATATTATTTTATATGTTATAATTGTTACTTTAAGCATAAGAGATGTAATTTGAGGTATTTGAAATTTATAAACTATTGTGAAAGTGTTTTGAATAAAGTAAAAACTGAAGAATTTGATGCTGTGGGAAAGGGAAATTTTTAGTGATTTTTCTTTTCTGGTGGTGCTGTTTGAATCCACAACCTTGCACATGCTAGGCAAGTGCGATACCATTGAGCTGTATTCCAACCCTTAATGATTCTTCAGAGGCAGCCCATAGCCTAAGTACTTAGTTGGTGGATATTTTATATAACTTTAAGTGATCCGTAGTATGGGTCTTAATGATATTCTCAATCAGACAATTCTTTTGTGTCAAGTTTGAATTTCCTATAGAATTTTGAGACTTTCTCACAAATGAATTTCCTCATTTCCTTATGGAAATTCTATATTGGTTGAATATTATATATCTTAAACAATGAGAAGAATTTCCCTCAAATTTGGTACTGTTTTAAGTTTTGGGTCTACATATCTCTACTCATTTAAAGCAGTTAGTGTTGTGTTCCATCCAGCTTCTTAGAAAACTATTTTACGTTAATTCTTATTGGTGAGAGTAAGACCAAGGAATTTTTGACTGAAAAAGAAATAGCAATTGGAAAGATTAAGGAACTGAAAATATGAGTCTTGCTCTTGTTAGGAAAAGCCATAACTCTATTTCTTGCAGGTTAAGGATTATTAGATGGATAGTGAAGAATCAGCTTTTAATTTGAGAAGGACTTAGCATTGAAATAGGGAGAGAATGAAGAAGAACAACTACAGAGCAATATTTTCCAAGACAGGGGTGTATTGTGAGGAGTGTGAATGAAGTGGAAATAGTGGAAAAAAGGAAAGAAAAATTTACCTGGAAAGAAAGGGTAAAATAGCAAAGAAATTTGATAGTAATAGCCTAAATATAAATCACCTATTTTATATGATAAGTAATATAAATAGATATATCATCTGGGTTTGTACATTTTGTATTTAAACAATCAGGTTGGGAATCTCCTGACTGCATTTTTGAATAATTGATATTCAGAATATAATTTGTCATTTAAATGATGTTTAATGGAAATAATTTGCATTTAGACATTCATGATGATTCTGAGTAAGAAAAATACACAAAAGCACAAAGCACTTTATTATATTTCTTTAAAAATAAATGTCAAAAAGCATTTAAAACTGAAAGAAAATGTAGTACTTAAAGAACAGTTATATCTCAGAAATCAAAATATTTTATCTCTACACAGGATGATATAATTATTTTATATATTTTATTATATTGAAAGATCTTACTCTTTTCTTTCAGCTATAGCTTAAATACCATACTTACTTTTAAACTATTGTGAACGAACTCAGCAGCCTTTTTAAAGAAATAGTTCCTCTTGGTCTAAGGTCTCTGTAGTTATTAAAATATTTGATCCGTGTTTGTAGTTTATGAAATTATACTTGTCTTTATTCTGTTTTCTTACTTTGTAGGTTTTTTTTTTAAATTTTTTTTTCATACAGAACTATTTATTTTACTCCTTAAGAGTACATGAGACCAAGGAAAGCAGAGGCAGAGTAGTGGACTTTCCAACCTAGCTCTTGCAACATAAGCAGAAAGCTCACCAGAGTTTTCAGGTACAATCCATGCAGTTATCATCTACAACAACTGCAGGCTAGGAGAGAATCCTGGCACCAACAGTCAGGTGATGGAGTCCTCTGGTATTAGGATGCCAAAACCACAAAGCCACAGTATAAGCAACTCAGGTACTATGTGAGAGCAGAAAGGTCTAGGATCATATGAGCAATTCTTTCTGCCATTTTCTTGGAAAAAAAAATTGCATATTTTATTGAGATAAAATCTTTGTGTGGAGTCTGCTTTTTTGTTTTGTGTTTGGCTTATTATATTTTGTTTTTGCAGTGGGCTCTGAGCCAGGGGATTTCGCACTGAACTATATTTCACACTCAACCCTTCTTATTTTTTGCAGTTCTTTTTTTTTTTTTTAAGACAGTACTAATTAGAATTAAAACAAAAAATTTACAAGTGATGCTGATTTTCATTTAACAAAGTAATATGAATTACACAGTATTTATTGTAATATATAGTGTTGTTTTCCAACTAGTTATTCATATTACCAGATATATACATGTAAAAAAAAGAAAAAAGGTGTATGAAATTAAGAAGACAAAAAGAGGAAACAATTGAAAAAGGAGATGAAACAAATTACTTTTAACTGCTTCCTTCCATAGACCAGCAGAAATGCACAGTACAGTTGTCCAAATCATCCTCCTTAGATACATAGATAAATCTCTTTCCCCCTCTCCTCCTCCTGTTCTCATCTCAGTAACTCCTTCCCTTTGAATAAGTTCATTCTCTTTTACCAGTGTCTATTCAGATTCCATATTTCTCTTTCAGGTTCTCACACTAAGGAGACAATGCAATGTTTGCACATGTAGGTCTGATTTATTTCATTTAGGACTATGTTCTCTAGTTCCATTTGTTTACCAATGTAAGACTCAAATTTATTCTGTTCTATACTCTATTGTGTAAAAATACCACATCTTCCTGATCTATTCTTCAGTTGGTGGGCATCTGGGTTGTTTCCAGGATTTAGCTATGACAAATTGCACTGCTATAAACATGGGTGCACATATATTGCTGTGATATTGTTTCAGTTCTTTTGAAAAATACCCAGGAGAGGAATAGGTGGCTTGAATGGGGTGTCCAATCCTAGCTTTTGGAGGAATCTCCACACTGATTTCCATTGTGGTTGTGCCAGTCTGCTCTCCCACCGATAGTTCAGAAGGATTCCTTTTTCTACACAGCCCCTCAAACATTTGGCTGACTTCTTAATGTTAGTCATTCTTTCTGAGGTGAGATGGAATCTCAGTGTTGTTTTAAATTGCCAATGGTCATCAAATGACCAATGATGTTGACCAATTTTGCTTCCTGGCACCGATACAGATCCTTCAGTCTGCTGGCACATGTCCTTCATGCTACTGATGCACTTTTTAGCTTCCCCACTGACCTTGGGAGCTTCTCAGCACAAATCCATGACACATAGTTGCATGAGACATTGTTCTGGGCACTAGGCTTCCAGTTGGACTTGTGGGTGGCATTGTCATAGACTCTAAGCCTTCAACTGCATTCATATAGGACATTGCCATGGGACCTAGATCCTCCGCTGGATTATTTTGGTCTCTAACATGTGAACAGATTTCCTGCATTCTTTTGTATTTGATTCTTTGAGTGACTATATTATAAAATAATCTGAAAATTACATGTCCTGTATTGTATTATTTTCCTTGCAAACCATGACTATAACAGCACAAATTCATTTAACAGTGAATTTAAAATGTGCGATCTGAAGATAGAAGAAGATATGAAAAAGACAAAGCTAGAGAAGAAGCCTGGAAAAGGAGAGAGGAAAGGGAGAAGGGTGTGGAGGAGCAGGGAGAAAGAAGTTCGGGCAGCCTGGCCCCCAGGAGGAGCAAACCCAAGGAAAAGTATTCTGATGGAGATAGTGGAGACAAACCTTGAAGAAATGGCAGAGAGCTAACAAAATGGTGGAGAAGACACAGGCACTCCCAAGGACAAGGCAAGTGGACAGGAGGGAGACCATAGCGTGGAGTACAAGGAACTAGCCCTGGTAGAGCCCCAACAGACCCCATTGCAGAAGTCAAGGAAAACAACTCAATAAATTCTGCCTTGTTTATGTTTCCTAAATACTTTTTGAATAAAAAAAAAAATTTATGCTTTTAAAAATTTAATGTCTGTATCTTGTATTCAGAGTAACTACTATGAAGATAACAATACACAATGTATCAATTATCATTACCTTCTCATTAGCATATCTTGAAACATTTATATTTGTTATTATTTATTTTTGAATTTTAGGCAAGGGTTTACAGAGTCTCACTACTTAGATTGGACTCATAATGATTCTCCTGTTTTCAGCCTCCCAAGTGCTAGGATTACAGCCTCATGCCACCACACCCAGTCTCAGCACGCCGTGGGGGTAGGGCTGGCATGGCACACTGAGGATCAAACCCTAGTTGTTGCTCTCTACCAAAGCAGGTGCTTTAGTCTGCTGAGCTATCTGGTGGGCTCTGTTTTATTTTTTTCTCTTTGAAATAAAGTAAAAGGGCCAGCCAAAAGGCTCAGTGGATTAAAGTGTCACAAGCAGGTGCAGGGGCCAGGGATTTGATCCCTGGGCCTGCTGTGCTGGCTCCTTCCCTGAATCATGCTGAGAGGGCCATAGAGACTGGGTGTGGTGGTGTGTGCCTGTAATCCCAGCTCTTGGAAGACTGAAAACAGGCACGTCAGTATGAGTCCGATCTAGTAGTGAGACCTTGAACACTCTGTAGACTCTTCCCTAAAATAAATAAATAAATAAATAAATAAAATATTTTTATTTTATTTTTTTATTTTTATTATTATTATTATTATTATTTTTTTGTCTTTTTAGAGACAGGGTCTCACTGTGCAGTTCAGGCTGGCCTTAAGCTCACTTTGTAGCTCAGGCTGGTCTTGAACTCACAACAATCCTCCTGCCTCAGCCTCCCTAGTGCTGGGATTACAGGCATGCGCCACCACGCCCGGCTAAATAAAATATTTTTAAAGTGTGACTGTAATCTACAGAGGCAGTGTTAAGAATATGAAATAAAATATGCTGAGGACAAGTATGGACTCAACACAAAAATGTAAGCATTAGATACTGCAAACATCTCCTAATAGAAATAATGTAATGAAGGATATGTTTTTAGAAATCTAGTCATTTAGAAGGTAATATTTTTATTGTTGATATGTTGAGATTGGGCTCTTTCTTTCCCTTCACTCTTAAACTGTCTATAGTCTTACCTGTCTTTTTAACAAGAAGTGCAGGAAACCCAACAGGTACTCAGAAGTGGGAAAATCAAAAAATAACCTGTGAAAAATGAATGTGTTCTGCTCTTCTCCCAAGATTAATTGGTTAGTATTAATTAACTGCTTATTGCTTTTGAGCTATGCTTTTCCTTTGTTCTATGTTCTGGCTAGCTGTCTAATCTTTTGTGGTGATCAATTAGCTGGTATAAAGGATTGATAGTTTGAATTAAAATAATAATTTGTTATTCACCTTTAATTATTTCAACCTAACATGTATCTCATTCATATAAACATATCTATCTCTGTATATAAGTGGATATAGATATAAAGTTAGATATAAATATGTATACAGATTAGATGTAGATGTAGTGAGAGGAAGTAAGAAAAGTTCCTGATAATAAAAAAAAGAAAAATTTCCTGCATTTTTATTTCAGCTAAACATTGTTTGTAAAATATATAATGAAATGTGTTGTATTTTTACTTTCTGAAAATTTAAATTATCTTTTGGCCAAGATGCAGACAAATAGCAATAACAATTTGATAAATACTGATTTTATTTCCCATGAAAGAAGTTGTTTACACCTAATGTGTAGAACTTATTTTTTTTTTCTTTTCTTTCTCCATATGAAAAATTTATGAACAAATCCTGTCGACTTCACTTGCTTACTTCTCTTAATTTTCTTTACTGTTCTAGGACAAGCTACCACCATTTCTTAAGTAGAATATAACAAAGGCCTCTTCAATGGTCCTTCTTACTTTATTATTATTATTATTGTCTTCTCCAAACACTCTTCAGGTTAATCTTTAAAGAATTCCCTGGTTAAACACTCTTTATGTATCAGGTAACCAATTCATGCTTTTGAAATTTAAAAAATAGAGGTATTCTGCTTTTCCTGTTTTCTTAACCAAGTAATTGATAAGAGGACTTTCTTTTGTAGAGAAGTGTGCCTGCTAATAAAAACAGAAGTTAATATCAGCATTTTATAACCTTTGATAAAATATAATAGATCTAGGTAGGAAGTATTACTCTTTTAATGAGATGCACACAGACAAAACAATGTATTTTCTTGCATAATGGATGAATGTAGATAGCATAAACTGGAATAATCATGCCAAAATTCAAACCTGGATGTGATTAAGTATCCAGATTTAGAAAATACATGAAAGACAAAAATATGTTAAGTGATACTGTGAAAATGGAATAGATAAGTTCAGAGTATGAAAAATACTTCAGGACAAATTACTCCAATTTTATTCCCCAAAAAGTAAGTTTTAAAAGGAAAAAAGTGTTAAGGAAGGATAACTTAGATCACAAAGATTATAGTCATATTTACGAGAAGAATCTTTGTTGTTTAGAGATACACAACTGAAATGTGTTTATATGAATTGATATGAGATCTGAGGAGTAAATAAGGAATGAGTAAGGGAGAGGATAGATTAAACAAGATTGCCCATGAATTAGTAATTGTGATAATTACTGCATACATAGGAGTTTGTTCTGGTCTTTTCTATCATATGTTTTTACTTTTTTCTGTTTCTTAACTTTTTTTTATTAGTTTTGTTGAGAAAGAACAATGAGACAGTTTCAAAATAGGTTAATAGGATAGTTATAATAATTAATATATTGCATATTATTGTCTTCATAGTAGTTATTCAGAATACAAGATGCA
>PVKA01048822.1:0-13575 GCA_004027165.1 Ctenomys sociabilis
CTTTTCCAGTTTCTTGACAGAATTGAAGATAATCTACTCTATATTACAATAAAGAAATAATACAAAAACTCTTGGAGATTTCAGGATTATCAGATCTGTTGCTTCATATAGTAATTTAATCCATACACACAGGTCCTCTGTTGTGTAGTTGCTAACAAATCTCTTGCCTAGGAATTTCCCTCCACTTGGACTACGTAAGAATGTTCATGCTTCACCTTAATCAGCTATGTACTCACTCCAGCCATGTACTTTTGCCTATCCCACCACAGAGATTGCTTTCACATTTACACTCAAGGGCTTCCTCTGTTGGAAATCCTGTAAATTAATCTTTCTTTATTGTAATATAGAGTAGATTATCTTCAATTCTGTCAAGAAACTGGAAAAGCAATTCAGTAACAAAATGCTATCCTGGAGCTAAACTGCCAACTTAAATATAGAATAACTTGCAGAAAAATTCAAAAAAAGAAAATGACATATATTGCTATAGATTTAATGCAAAATCTTAGAGATGAGTAGAAAAATATGAATAAAAATGTTGTTTTGATGGGAAAAGTTTTAGTAATTGCATAAAAACATATTTGAATGATATAAATATTAATAACATAATATAAATTAAAAAGAATAGAACCAAAGGAAAATTTAAAATTACTTGTACATAAAAAAGTACATAAAAAAGAAATTTAAGAGGAAAACAAATGTATGAGAGCACTTTAAAGCTCAATAATAAAATGAGGAATAAAAGAGTCAGTGAGCTACTACTCTTTAATGATCAAATGATAAAGAGCTTTATAAATGATAACATTCCATGTTAGCAATAATAGAAGAAAATGTAATATTTTATCTGCATTGCTGATAAGAAAAATAAAGCATAATGAACTTTTGGAACATTGTTTAACAGTAAAAATCAAAGCTTTATATTGTTTTCATAAATTAGTTCTCTTTCTTGAAATTAGTTAAGTAGATTAACTACAAAATGAAGCAAATTTGTTAAGATTTCAACTTGTCTCAGGGCCTGGAATATAGCTCTGTGGCACAGTACTTGCCTGGCAAATGCAAGGTCCTGGGTTCAGCTCCTGATACAAAAAGAAAAATTGTTTATAGGAACAAAGTTCATACAGCACAAAAATAGTATTATGTGCAAAATTTATAGATACATTCATATGTGTTCACATATATATTCCTATTCCACAAAATGTTTAAGTCATAGTGATATATTTTAAACTTTACATAATAGGTATATCCTATTCAGGAGAAGTGAGATTAAAAGGGAGTACTGGCTGCACTTCCACCAGCTGTGGAGAAGGGCTCCTCCCCACCCACAGCCTCCCCAGCGTTCGTCACTGGTCCACTCCCCTATGGCAGCCATTGCCCTTGGCGTAAGACTGCATCCCAGCGCTGTTCCGATGTGCATCCCTCAAATGACCAATGATGTCAAATTTTCCCTCGAACATCCACTGGCCACCTGTATTCCCTCTTCTGCGAAGCATACATCCACCTCAGATGCCCATCTGCGGACCAGATCCCCAAATTCCAGAGGCCTTTCTAGTTCTTTATATGTTCTAGATAGGAGTCCCCTGCCTGAAGGTCAGTCCACCACAATTTTGTCTCAATTCCTGGGTCCTCCCTTCGACTCTGCTGGTGATTTCCTCCAACACGCAGAAACACCTCAAAAGACTGAGATCCCAATTGTTCACTCCTTGACTTTCTGCACGCAGCTTGATTTCCCCTCACGAACTCTCCACAAAAATTTTTTATGACTTTTTTATGTATAGTTACTGTCTAAATTATTTTTTCTTTCAAATATTTTCTTTTGTCTTTTGGCAAAAGAGTTTCTTACCACTTTTTGTTACTGTTCTGCTTTTTCTTTCAACAAATCTTACTTGTTTATGTCTGGTAACCCGAACAACTAATTTGAAGATGGCATCAGGTAATGCAACAACTGTTTTTGAATTTCTGTTGCTTTGTTAAGTGAAATTTTGCATTGTTTCTAATGCTGGTTTTTCCATCACTATTTTGTATTTTTTTAAAAGTAGTATTGTATGCCTGTCTCATTCAAATTTTATACTCCAGTATTTAGCTTTTTTTCCCCCCTAGTATAGAAAAAGTAATTACTGGATGAATAAGTGAAGGTAACTACTTCACGGAAGAATAAGTTTTTATCACTTGTGGGAAAATGCACAGACCTGTAGTTCATCGGACCAGGTGAAATTGTTTTTGTGTTTGCTCTTATTATTTCTTTTTGTGTTTTACCTTTCTGAAACAATCATGCAAATAAAAACGATTAAATCCGGTATGGCTTGTTTTATGAGAAGGACAAACCATAAATAATTTTAAGAGAAAAATAAAAGAAAGATGATAGAGCACACAGAGGGCTAGATTTTGTGGAGATAAGAAGGCAACTTGAAGTTCAGGGGTAGATGAACGAGAGGAAAAATGGAGCAACTCAAGATAGGATATGTCTATGTACGGACATCGTTCAGTGAATATTTCCATTATGTACCTCAAACATAAATAAATTTTAAAATTTGGAAAGAAGTCAATTTTCCACAGTTTTTGTCAGGGTACTACTACACACATGGCAGTAGCTGTCATGATATATAAATTCTGTGAGTCATATTTTGTTTAATCTTTTTTTAAATTTATTTTTCATTTTATTGAAGTACAAATATCAATCAGACAGTTTTAAGACACCTTAACAAGACAGACTCGATAAATTAATACATTGCAGACTGTTTTCATAATTTTTTGGTATCGTACAAGGTGCACACATGATATTATACTTACAGACATTATTATAGCAGATGTCTCTAATAGTGAATTAAGAGAGTATAGCTGTTTACTTATTTTTTATACCTGAAATAATTATATAAAAAATTCAATAATTATCCTTTTAAGGTTGTCTCATTTACACTTCTCTCATTGCTGGGACAAGATACCGAACATCCAAAATGAAGGAAGGGAAGATTTATTTGGCTCACAGTTTGGGGTGATTTCAGTGCATACTCAGCTGGCTCCAAGGCAGAAGGCACATGGCAGAGGGCAGCAGCTCATGGCGGTGGAAAATAACAGGATAATAAGAGCAAAAGGACAGGAGCAGTGGCAGCAATGCAACAGAGAGGAAGTCTCTCTTAGGTTGCATTCGATCCATCTGTGTAGTGAGACCCTGCAGACCCTGTACTGAATACATTTATGAACCAACAAACAAAAAATAGATTGCTAAGAGGAAGACTAAGTGGAATGCTTCCTTGGTGGACCCAAAGTTAAAAAAAGGAAAATCTGTACTTGACAAGAAGATATTGTTAAACAGGGAACTAAAATCAAACTGCTCATGGATTTTTACAACAGTAAATACATTAAAGATAACAGCAAACTAATTTATTGTATTTCCTGATTTGTGGGAGAAACATTCCAAGACCCCTGACAGATGCTGGATACCTTAGAAAGAACCAAACCCTATGTGTATCATTTTTTCCTATAAACACACACCTATGAGGAAGTACTAATAGTAAGATAGATAATAATAATAATCTGTAATAAAAGCTATATGAATATAATCTCTGTATTTGTCTTTCCTTTCCTCTCCACATCTGTTGTATTCTATTTTCAAAGTATTTTATTTTCCTACACTGACCCTTTTCCATTTAAAGTTTCTGTGCTGCAGTTAACCACAGGAAGCTGAAAGCAAGGAAAGAAACATTGTGGCTAATGGACACCACGTTAGCCAAATCGAAAATGTGTAACTAACAATTAGAAAATTAGGTAGAACGTACCTAAGGATATGTGAATGAAAGCAATCAGGAAAACCTGTCTTTAAAGTCAAGAGTGAAGATTTCCCTACTGTAATTCTTACTTTCATTTTTTTTTCTAGATTTTAGGGAAGGGTCTACAGGTGTCAGGGCCTCACTACTAGAGACTCATAGTGGTTCTCCTGTTTACAGTCTCCCAAGGGCTGGGATTACAGGAGTGTACCACCACTATGCCCAGTTTCAATTGCCATCATAGCATGCCCTGGGGGGACCATGACCCCTGAGCGTGCTTGCAGGCCCTTTAATCTGCTGAGCTATTTGGCCAGCCGTTAGAATTCTTACTTTCATAATGATCATTGTTATTAAAATATCCATACATCAGTATTTCTGAAATAACATTGATTTTTCAATACAAATGGGTTGTGAGTCCTACTGACTTTGAGAAGTAATACATTGGAATACTAATATTCTAAACTCTCAGTTAATATTATCCTATTATTTTTCATAAAAATATAAACATAAAAATACTATGATTACCTAAGGAATTTTGAAAGACTCACTAATTATACAAATATGTTTTAACATTAGGGAATTTATTGAAAAATCAGACAAAAGAATGTCATACAATTAATACACGGCTCACAAATTATGTAATTCTAAAATTGATAAAAAGTGATACATTATTGTCTAGAAATAATATTGAAGTTCGAAGTTTGTTTTAATAGGAAACCTATTTTTATGAGACTTTATTAAAGATTATGCAGTAAGTTAGTATTTTTCTATTAGTAATGAGGACATTTTCCTTTTTAAAAATTATTTTCATTTTTTATGAGGACTTTTTCTGATATTCTGTATGACAGTGTTAGTTTATAAAACAGTGATAGAAACATTTAAAAATCATAAGAAAAGAAGTGTGGTGAATGAAGAGAAAGTGCATGCAGTCTCTTTGGATGAAGAGACTTTTCTTTTCTGTTTTGCAGTGCCAGGGATTGAACTCAGGACCTTGTGCTTGCCAGGCAAGCACGAATTCACCAAGCTATCTTCCTGGCTCTATTACATTTTTCTTATGCTTGGCTCAGCTGTGCTATCTGGAGCCTGTGGGGCTGGAAAGAGTGTATCTCAAGGATAGAAGAAGCATGCACAGATCCTTGCACATCTAGGGACTCTTTAGGTACTTCCAACAAAACTCCAAATGCAGCTATTTACTACTCACGTGCTAGTAATTTTATACTGCATAATTTATTAAATATCTCCCCACATTATATAACTTAATATTTATTTTTCCTTATTGTTCTCTCTCCTTTCCTGATAAATATAAAACAAAGAAAGCCTTAATCTGAGTGCATTCATTCTTGATTTCTCCAAAGGAGGACCCTTCCTCATTTCACTGAACATTCTAAGCAAAGCAAAGCAAAGCAAACAGTTTTCAATTCTTCACAGTAATTTATAGTTTAAATTGTTAATTTGGATATATATATATATATATATATATATATATATATATATATGCATTTCCCAAAAATATAAGACTTCTTAAACTGGGATTCATTTTTCTTCTTTGGAGAGGTATTTATTAAGATATTGCAATTTCTGACACTTTCTGCAGAGGATTAGCAGAATGGTGCAGAGGGATGCATAGTGGCATTATCAAACCAAATGGATCTGAACCTAAGGAAGGGGAAAGAATTCACTTAGGATGCAATTTGCAATTTAGAGCTCACAGTCAAACAGCAGTGAAATCGGAATGGTCCTCCTAAAGCCATTCTGCTGATCCCCACAATGAAAAGCCCTACCAGGCTGTATCCAAGGGATTAGCATATTCCGAATTGACACACTGACTTTGGGCAGTTCATTACCACAGCTCAAGGGCACAGCTACACTTCTGCTACCTTATAATGCTTACCTAAACTCCCTCTTCAATCAGGTTAATACTGAAGTCTTAAGTTTCCAAGGATAATTTTAGCAAAAACCATGGTCAATCAAATAGAAAGAAAATGAAAAGTGTATTAAACAACAGAAAATTGCATTGCATTGGTCAACTTTATAAATATATGTAAGATTCAGGCTTTTCTTTTTTGCCTCCTTAGGTCCTCTCTTATGTGTATTTTCTTGGTCATCATAGATAATAAAATAAAAATGTAGCTCAATTTTAAGATTATTATTATCAGATTTGTATTTTGTACTATATATGTATAAGAACAGAGCTTACTTTACTCGAATCATTTAAAAGGAAGCATAAATGTGTAATTTTATTTTGATTAAATTATGAGTTTAATCTTCTCTTAGTGTCGAATTCTACATTTTTAACGTACATAGGTTGTCTTTAAATAGAAAAGTCAAAAGAAATTTTTAAGAATAAGGAAACTATCACATCGGAATTAGAAAGAAATTACTGGAAAACTATTGTCACTGTACAAGCCTTGAGGAAAAAGGAATGATAAATAAATTAATCCTTCTCAATATGAAGTAATCAGTGGGTAGGAGGAAGGGAGAAAAAAAAGGGAGTAAACGAGTAAGAGAAAAGCAAACTAAGAAACAAAGAGAAGAGAGAAGAAAGCGGATAAAACTGTCAGGCAGTAATACGGTAACTGCAGAGAGAATATTCAGACTGGAACAGCAATTGACTTAGTAAAAAACCTAACCTACACAAGAAACTGAGACTAAAATATGCACAGGGTTTGAGGGTGTTAACTATCAATTGACTTTAATGATTTTCAAACTCTAGAGTTCCAAAGGACTTCATTTTAAATCCTTATTAACTGACTCAAGTATCCAACAAACTTTTGTTGGGAGACAAGGTTACAAAGCACTAGTGAGATCAGTTTTGGAAACTTCTTTTGCTTAATGCTTTTTATTATGACAAGGATAAGAATCCAAAGGCTATGACTTCACAGAAACTAATACTAACTCCAAATAAAGGACTTTCATTTCAACCCAATGATAAAAGCATAATAAGTTTGGTATCCTATATAGAACAACAAGTATGAGCAATAAAATGCAACAGGCAATAAATTTATTTATTTATTTATTTATTTATTTATTTATTTATTTATTTATTTATGGTCTTTTTGAGACAGGGTCTCACTATGCAGTTCAGGCTGGCCTTAAGCTCACTTTGTAGCCCAGGCTGGTCTTGAACTCACAGCAATCCTCCTGCCTCAGCCTCCTGAGTGCTAGGATTACAGGCATGCGCCACCACACCTGGCTAAGAAAGTCTTTATCCTTTCTTTCTTTCTTTTTTTTACAGAAATAAAATCACAATTTAGTGATTAAAATTTACACAAAAATATTTAATGAGATAAATTAACAGATAACATAGCAATAAAGTTATATCTAGGATTGTAACACATTTTATACTCCGGGTTTAAATAAATATTTCCCTAAAATTAAGTTGCAGTTAAAGTTTAGTAAGTTCAAATAATGAATTTTCATGAACAATGTACTTTGGCTTAATTCATATACCTGAAAAGAATCATATATATTTTAAAGATAAAGAAGAAAGATAAATCTATAAATGGCAAAGAACAAATTAGAAATATAACAGTGACTTGTTTCTGAGTGTGTCGGGTAATACTAATAACTTCCTCCAAGTGTAAACTCTTTTCTTTAGCTTAATAAACATGTGCATTATATTAAGAATGATGTTCTGTATATATCTGCATCTTACAGTATAAACAATGGAAACATATTCTTATATATTAAGAGAAAATTTATTTTTCACATAAAGCATTATATTTTGGAAATGTGGCTTTTTATTACTAGATTTCATAAAGGTCATCTTCAGGTTGAACTGCAGTTTGAAGACTTAATGTTCTCAGACATTCCAATTTTAGTAAAAATTTCCATTATATGAATTCTCATGAAATGTTAGAATACTTGCTTGGGTTTTCTATTTCTAAAATGTAAAGTGAGATCAATAATTTCTTCATTTATACCCAATTAATTCTGTAACTGCAAAGTTTTTGATGGATAAGAATTCATTAGCAAATAATTGATGTCCATTCTTAAGTCCAAGAGTTCAGGTTACCTTCTTACTTAAAATCTCAGCCGAAAAAAAGTCTTTATACATTAGCCTCCCCACAGGAATTATTCATAAGTACAACTGAAATACTTTGAAGTGTCAAATGTGTATTCACAGAGAAAAAATGTTACTGCTAAAATAGCTTATTGCCTCTAACAACCAGTAAATATATCTTTTATTCAAAATTTCTTTCCTTTTTAATTTGTTTTCTATTATTTGGCAGTGTATGAGGTCGTGCAACCTATGCAAATGCTGAACTACTGAGCTATATCCCCACCCCTTCTTCATACAGTTTCTTGATTGTTCTAATTTTATTTTCAAAAGTAGTTTGCATCCTTGCTCTTACCTTCCAGATTTTTTTTTTGGTGGAACCAGGAATTGAACTCAGGCTCTTGTGCTTGCCAGGCAAGCACTTATTCTGCTGAGCTATCTCTCCCCAGTGCAGTCTTCCAGGTTTTGATGTTCAATATTTCATACAAATTCAGAAAGCTTATCATGGACAGCAAAATTTCTAAGGTATAAAAATCACTAAAATTTGATATTGTATATATTTAACTTTCTAAATGTTGTGCAATTTTTCAGACAGTTCATTATAGCACTTTTTAAAATATTTAGTAGAGGGTCAACAGAGTCTCACTTCACAGATCAGACTCATAGTGATCCTCCTGCTTTCAACCCTCCAAGTGCTGGGATTACAGGTGCACACAACCACACCTAGTCTCCATCCCAGTCTCAGGCTGTCCAGGGGGCAGGGCCAGCACAGCATGCCAGGGATTGAGCCCTGGTCCCTGTGTCTGTCTAAGCCGGCACCTTAATCCACTGAGCTATCTGGCCAGCCTTAACAGTGTTTCTAATAGCTAGAAAGAGCATGTGATATTATACACACTGCCGTAATACTCTCCCATAAAGAAAGATAAACTTGAGTCACCATAGGAAAAGGCATCTAATTTGAGACTATATTATTCAGTGACATAAATCAGGCATAGAAGCCATGTGGTTTCTCTTCTATGAGAAACACAAGTTATAAGTGGAGAACAAAATAAAAGGCAGATAAAAGAAGCAGAGCGATAGACCTCTGAGGGGGAGAAGGTCAAGAGATGGAGGAAGACAGGATAGAGAGAAGGAAAAGGAAAACACAGCTAGGAAAAAACAATAGCCAGTATGTGTATATATGTGTGTCTATGTTCCCATATGCTTGTTTGGGTTTGTGTGTTTGTAATGCAATTTTCACAAAAGTGAAAAAATATACTTTTTGTTCTTTAAGTTTACACACATAATGATTTTCTTTTTTCCAGATGAGTTAGAAAATAGTCCTTAAAAAATTTAACAAAATTTTAAGTATTTTTTTATAAAACTAATTTAAATGATTAAAAACGTCCAATAGAGAATAGGATTTCTTTTTTGTATTTTAGTATATGTTTTACAAGGTCTCACTATGTAGATTGGACTCCTAGTGATCCATCTGTGTTCAGCCTCCCAAGAGCTGAGATTACAGGCACATGCCACCATGTCCAGTCTTGAGAATAGGATTTAATTGGTCCCTCAAACTTAGAAATGTGTAAATGCCATTATTAAATTATAGAACTCATCAAGGCACATGCAATTTATTAACTTAGTGAAATGCAGAACCCAAACACAAGTTTGAAATATGATAGCTATAGATGATATAAGTGAATTATTTCATTGGTCATCTATGGTAATCTTAAATTACCAAATAAGTGCAGTAAGTAGAGCAGGTATTCAGATTGATTGATTTCTTGAGGTGAGAAATCTCTGTCATGGTTAACATAGCCCAGATATATTCCCAAAACATCATGCAGACATGGTTAGCCTTCTAGAGTTCTGATTGGCTCATGGCACAGTGCTGATTTATGGGTGTGATCACTACACTTGCCCTGGGCCAGTTATTTCACATACAACACAAGGAAGGGAAAGAGTCTTGGGCTCAGCTGCTCCTCCCTTTTGCTCTTGTTGACTTTGCTATCTTCCTCGTGAACTGTGTCCTCTGCCATGTGCCACTCTGCCTTGGATCCAGCAAGGCTGGATGATTGCATTTCTGAATGTTATTCCACTATTCCTCATGGGGTCCCTACTTCTTTCTTCTATATTTTTCCTCATGCTATATTACTTGGAATTAATGTCTACTTCATCTGCTTATTTTTTAATGCAAGAATCAGGAAAACTGTGCACCCCTCCACAAATGGTAACCTAACTAACCTCTCCGTTCTTAATTCTGGCTTCAGGTATTTTGTCCCAGTAATGAGATAAAAGTAATCAAGGCATGATGAAACCACTATAGGTTCTTAGGAGGGAAGGAAAAAGTGTTGCTGGTGTCTCCGTGTTGAGTCACTGATGTAGTTTTCTTTCCCACCCCTCCATAATCACCCTTCCTTAAATCAACTGTGCCACACAACATTACTTCATCACAAAAGTGTAGGGCTTCACACCTAAGCCTGTAGGATGGCAGTGTACAGCTGGAGAGAGGAAATGGAAAGTCTTCAATGCCCTCCTAAAATTTTGGTTGCCTATAATATGCAGAACTGAATTCGCAGCATCGCTTACTAAAGTAACTGCTGCTCCTGCTTCTATTTAAACACCGAAGTCTTCCGAGTCATCCACACCCGAAAACTCTCTCATACTTTCATGATGAAGAGAATCCGTTGTATAGAATGCTGCTGTCATTCTATCTCTTCAGGAGACTTCTTTGCCTCACTCCAGCTACTCTTCCACACAGTGTACTTCTGCAGTATTCCTTCATTGTCCCCTCATGCTATTCAACACTCTTTTATATGTGACTGCAGCAGGAAATCTTCTGTAGTGTGTTCCTGGCTTCCTTGTCTCATTTGTTTAAAAGATGAAGTTCCAAGTCCATAAAAATAAAATTGCATTTCTGAATGTTATTCCACTATTCCTCATGGGGTCCCTACTTCTTTCTTCTTCTATATTTTTCCTCATGCTATATTACTTGGAATTAATGTCTACTTCATCTGCTTATTTTTTAATGCAAAAATCAAGAAAACTGCACACCCCTTGACATTCCTCCCCAAATATTCCAATTTATGATAAAAAGCTCCATTTTTCAGAGTTCAAAAAACACCATATTTGTACAACAGATTATATTGCTCTGGCCATGAAATTTCCTATCTTTGTACCTGTTGTATATATCACATATTATGTATTATAGATTAAATTATTCAATGTTATCCTGTAATGTATGTGTTTTGCACATTATATAGTATAAATGAATCCACTTTACTAAAATGTAGGCCAACTGAACTTTCTTTAGAACAAAATACAAAGAAACTTATATAGGATAACTATTAATATATACTTAAAACAATTTGGTCTTCAGGAAGCTGCAAAGATACTTAGAATACAAGAGGAAAGATGGCCACCAAGGTTGTCACACACACTGAGGAAATTTTGAATGCCATTGTCACCAGCTCTACCAACCACAGGAACTGCCTGTTTCGCTTTCATAATCTCCATTTTACCAAATAGTATTTTTATATCTTCCATACACTCTCTATAAATCCCATCAACATGCTTTAGATATTTTAAAACCTCATAGCCTATTCAATTCGCACTTTTCTTTTAGAATTTTTAAAAGCAGGACATTTACTGCAAACAGCAGCCTGAATTGGCAACAAAATATTGCTGCTTCAGCAAAATAATTACACATAGGATCTTCGCAAACTTTTAGCTGCTTTATTATTGATAACTTTCATAGAAGTTATCACTCATCATGGTGGGAAGTGTACGGGAGGGAAGATCTGTGCAGGATGTCTAGTGTCTTCCTTAGTTGTTCATCTCTCAGCAGTTTTGAAATCTGTCCCTTCACTATTTGAAGGGAAACTAGATTTCTGATTTGAGGAAATTTCAATTTACAAGAAACATCTGAATAAACAGGATTAAATAACAACTGGAGGGAAGGTAGTTGTAACGAATTGAATTATGTCACTCCTGAAAATCAATGTTGAACTCCTTATTGCAGCACCTCAGAATAAGACTGTCTCTTTGGAGCTAATATCTTTAAGCACATAATTAAGGTTAAATGAGCTAAAATGTATGAGCTTTTATCCAATACGATGGATAACCCTACAAGAAAGAAAAATTAGGACACCCACAAACAACAGAAAGCCTACACAAAGACAGAGAGAGAGGATAAAGTCCATTTCCTAGCCAAGGATAGAAGCCAATACTTCTGCCACCTTGTTGTCTAATTTCTAGCCTCCAAAACTGTAAAAAAATAAATGTGCATTGCTCCACCACCAAGTCTGTGATAGTTGGCTACAGCACCTCTAGAAAACTATTATAGTAACTTTCTGAAACTAAACACTATAATATAATTAGAACTAGTTTTTTGAAAGAGGCAGTTTACAATTCAAATAAGCTACTGCTTTTATACACTATAGAAACAGTTGGAAAGCCTCAGTTTGAAAGAGAATAAATTGAGTGGCCAGAAAATGAGGCATTTCAACAACCATGCATGCATCATTATACATGAAGTCTTTAAATGAGTCTCAGTGCTTTCCTTTGGCAGGATGTTACACCTAAATTTTTCATTTAGTGAGCAGCATGGATATTAGACCTCACCAGTCAAAGCCTTGGTAAAGATCACTGTCCTTCTTGTTGACAGGGCACACAGCATCCAAACTCTGTGCTACTCAAGAGCACTACATCTCCTGGTTCACCTCGCATCATCATCAAAATCTGCCTTCACAAGACATTGAGTTTTTACCAGCTGCACAGTGATCAGTGAAGCACTCTCCAAGGGGAATTGTGGACCATGAGGTGATCAGGTTAGGCTACTAGGTCTGGACTCTCAAAGTTCCTTAGACAAGTTTTGCATGTTCAGTAAATTTTCCAGAATTCAATATACATCCGGACAACGACATAGCAGTGGTAGTAACAAAATAAGGCTTAGAGAGATAATGACCAAAAGTCAAAAAGACACAGTCTTTTGGTTATGTAACCATGTCATTAGTCTGTGAATCAAGCACATTGTGGTGTACTATGTTCTTAATTTCTAATTAACAGGTATATAGTTTCTAATGCTACAAGAGTACTTTTTGTTTGTCTTTCTTAGCTTTAGTAAGAACTATTAACATGAGATATACAGGAGCATGGAATATCTTTCCATTTTCTGAAATCCTCCATAATCTCTTTTCTTAGGATGTTGTAATTTTCCGTGAAAAGATCTTTGACTTCCTTGGTTAAGTGAATCCCAAGGTATTTCATTTTCTGTGGTGCTATTGTGAAAGGCATTGTTTCTATAGTTTCCCTTTCAGTGTGTTTGTTATCTGTATAGAGGAATGCTATTGACTTCTGTGTATTGATTTTGTATCCTGCTATGCGACTGAATTTCCTTATCAGATCTAGTAGTTTCTTGGTGGAATTTTTGGGGTCTTCCAAGTAAAGTATCATGTCGTCTGCAAATAGTGATAATTTAATTTCTTCTTTTCCTATTCTTATTCCCTTTATTTCTCCCTCTTTTCTAATGGCTGTTGCTAAAGATTCCAACACTATATTGAATAGGAGGGGTGATAGAGGACATCCTTGTCTTGTACCTGATTTAAGAGTAAAAGATTTCAGTTTTTCCTCATTTCGGATTATATGAGCTTTTGGGTTGTCATAGATGGCTTTTATCAAGTTAAGATAGAGTCCATCTATTCCAATTTTCTGTAGGACCTTGAACATGAATGAGTGTTGGACTTTGTCAAAGGCTTTCTCTGCATCAATTGAGATGATCATGTGGTTTTTAGATTTCAGTCTATTAATATAGTGTATTACATTTATAGATTTTCA
>PVKA01048823.1:0-13572 GCA_004027165.1 Ctenomys sociabilis
AAAAAAAAAAAAAAAGAGCCTTACATCTTCCTGTATAGTTTGTCATCTATAGATTGCTTATACCTTGTCATTAGAAAGCCCTATATATGTGGTTGTTACACTCCGGCTTAAGAAGTGACAAAACAGCATACACGTTCAGTAGAAAGATAGCTTTTTTCCCTAAATATTTTCAATCCATGGGCACAGAACCTTGTAGACAGTCCCCACTGTCCTCCTGGGTTAGAGTCCTTTGGAGCTGAGTGCACATTTCCACGCCAGGGTTGCTCTTTTGATGCTTATACTAGCTTTCTTTTTTCTTTTTCTTGCTTTTTTTTTTTTTTTTTTTAGCTTTATTTCTTCATAGTTCCAAGTGGAGTGAGCCTGTGCCAGTTAGTGGGCATACTCAGACATAAGGGGGGGTGTTAGAACCACATCCTGGGAAACTACCCAGCAGTGTGTACGCCCACGTGTGAAGTACACTTGAGAAGTCCATCTAGTGACAGCAGGTTGGCAGCTGCCTGCCATAGGAGTCAGATGGAGGTTGATTGCCAAAGGCAGGGCAGCTCTGGGGGCTTTTGAGGAAGTTCCTTGTCACAGCAAGTGCATCTGTGGAAACCTCACAGTGTGCCTTAAAAATGAGTTGTATAATCTTGGAATTTGGAGTGCAGGCTCCTATGGCAGATTTAGAGTGAGTTCCTACTGTTACCTACACTGGTAGGCAGTGAGGGAATAGACCCAGAATACACAGCAGCCTGTCTTCTGCAGTGTCCTATGTCACAGTGGGGCCGCCAGGGACCCCTGGAGGTGCTCTGTGTCTCTTGCTCTGTATTTGCTCTTCTTGTGGATGTGGCTTTAAAAGAGGAACCAATGATAGGTGGGTGTGCAGGTGTGAGTCCTGTGGCGTTCTGGGTGAGCAAGCCCAGGTATAGGTACAGAGTCTTCCTGGATTGGCTATTTGGCCAGTAGCTTTAAAGTAAAGCTCTGGTTCCGCCAAAAAAATAAATAAATAAATAAAGTAAAGCTGTGGGAGACACTGCCAGGAGCTTGGGCAGATGATATCTAGAGAACAGCCCCATGGAACAGTCTACTCTGTACTCAAGGGGTCTTTGCTGTGCCTGCAGCGCTGGGCTGGGCATGTGAGCAGGGCCTGGTCCACAGGAGCCCTTGGTAAATAAAGCCTTCTCTTTATTTGCTGTTTCCCAGGAATATGCCCAAGCCAGGTTTGATGCCTATTTTGGGCAGAAGAGGAAGCTTGGGGTGTGACTGGGAGGACCCCACCCCCCTCCACCACTGGACTGCCAGGAGGCAGCCAACCGAGCCTCTGCATTGTGGCCACTACACTCATGTGGGGAGGCCTTGGCATCTCACAGCGCACAGATGTGTATGATACTGAGGACTGTATTAAAGTGGAGTAACATTTATTTCCTATCTTGTTTACAATCTCACTAGGACTCTGAAACAAGATTGGGAGGCAGAAATATAGTACAATAGTGCAATATCTGAGAACTTCTTTAATCTAGAGGAGGTGGTTTCTCTTTGGGGCATGAGTTTCAGTCAGACATGGCCAGCAGCAGGAGTGCCCAGTGTTACTGTGGGTACTTTGGTTAATCTTTCATTAACATGCCAATGGACATTGTGACTAGGCTCTTCATGGGCAGTGATGTATTGTAGACACTCCTTGCTGCTGAGCAACACAAGACATACTGTGAAGTAGCTCCATGGGCTGAGCTCCAGCCACAGAATCTGTAGTGGCACTCAGCCCACTTCCCCCCGGAGCAGAGCCTCTAGGCTGGATGGCCTCTGGGGACAGACAGGACAGGTGGGCACACCCTGTACCCGGTGTAGACTTTGGTACATGGACAGACTTCACCGTAACTAGATGTACCGGACTTAATGTGCTTCATAACCTCAGCTTTGGACAGCGGGGGCCTCGCTGGCTTCCTTCCATGTTCCCAGGGGGAGCAGGCGTAGGGCAGCTCCCTCAGCCTCACTTCCTCTGAAGCTTAGGATCCTGGGCTATGGGTGGCTTCCGAGGGGCTGCCCTTGAGGCCACTTCCTGCCCTGGCCTTGGCTTTGCTAGTAGCCAGCATTCTCAGCCTCACCTCACTCCCTTCCCCATGTTGCTGATGTCATTCTGTTGAGAGTTGGCTGCCCTCATGGGGTGTGGAGGCTCTAATGCTGTAGCTGTGAAATCCATATATATTAAATGTCCAATGGGATAAGTTCTTAGCCCTTTTTTTTTTACTCTGAAGTCTGAATTTTTTTTTTTTGTGTGTGTGTGTGTGTATATGTGTGTGTGCACACATATTTCTGCTACTACAGAGATTGTACTATACAAATAAAAAATTGAACCTCAAGCTGTCACCCTGGCTGCATCCTCACCCTCAGGGCAGGCTTCTGCTGCCTCCTGCGCCCATGGCAAGGCTGCACCCAGGTGGTGCTCAGTACCTGGCTGTCCGTCCTCTTCCCTGTGACACTTGACTCCCAGCCTCTACACACTGGTTTCCCTAGGCCTCTTCCCTCTTGAGTCTCGAGGACATCTTGCCCTGCACACTCACCTTGGGACACTGCCATCCTCCACTTAAACAGATGTAAGCACACCTGGAGGAATGTGGAGGAAACGGAACTGGGCCTGGCTATTGGGAGACCACGATTGAATGGTGGGCCGGGGCAGAAGACAATAAGACATGCTTTTTCCTCAGGACAGTAAGGCCACTGCCCTTGGACAGTCTCTCTAGGTTCACATCCAGTAGAGAAGGCACACACCCCACCCACCCTCAGCTCAACTTGAACTGCTCTTCTGGTACCCTAGTTGGCTTACGCACCATGTCTTGGCCAAGATGCTTTGGGGCTAGCTCTTCAAATGATAGGGTATTTCAGTTATCAGTTCAAAAGTTTTCCCATACCCCCAGGTGTGGTGGAAAACAATTCCAGCACGCTGGGAGGCTGAGGCAGAAGGATCATAGGTTTGAGCCCATGCTGGGGAACTTGGCGACTTAGTCAGATCCTGTCTCAAAAAAGGGCTGGAGTGTAACTCAATTGAAGGCCTTGGGTTCAGTCTTTAGTATAGCAAGGAAAAGAAAACCATGGAGAAATCACTGCGCACATTTCTGAGTCCTTCCAATCAAGATGGTGATCTCCCTGGTGACCCCTACCCACCCTGGCCTGCCACTTTCATGTTCTTCAGGCAGCTCTGCTTTTCCTGGAGTTCTCATTGGTTTGTTCAGCTGTCTCCTAGATGAACAGGGTCTGTATCCAGCCTGGCCTGATCACCAGCTGTCACAGTCCTCATTGCAGAGGATCCCTCAAGGGCACTGGCCCCAGTGGCTGCTTGTGTGCCATTTCCATAGCAACTGGACTCTTGGTAGCCCAGCTACCTAGATTTTCGAAGTCAGGAAAACTGACCTGGAATCACCCACACTGGAGTCTGGATATCTCTTCCCCCACTCAGTCTAGGTCCACCCACAGCCTCCTGAGGCACGTACTTAACCTCTCCTTGGCTAACCAGACATTGTTACTCATCTCTGACCTGAGTCCACTAGGCACAGAAACTCTCCACCTGGAGCCCTCTACACCTGGCTTCCAGGGTCCTTTAGCAGAGCAGTATCAGACTCAAGGGACAACTCTCCCAGTGGCTGGCCAGAGCCACAGCTAGGAGCTGGGCCACCCAGGCTTGCTGTGCCCAGGGAAGGTCTGGCCTCCAAGTAGTCTTTGTTCCTGGGACCTCTGGCGGGAAGAACCACTTTGTAGTTTGTTGGGTAGAAAAATTAAGGCCAGTGAGAAGCACTGGCTTCTGGGCAAGACATCACCCAGAGGGAGGGGCAGTGGCCTCGGTGTGGGAGGGCAGAGCCTGGAGTCATCCTCTGGCTCTGACTTCAAGGGCCTTCATCCAGTCCTTGGATGCTCTGGATGACCCTGAAAGACTGGCTGCAGGTGGGTGACCCCTAGGTCCCACATGCAGTACTAGATTAGGCTGTGGTATCTCTTGGCTCATTGGTAGAGTACATGACAGACACCACTCTCTGCCAAAGTGTCCTAGGTGTCTGTCCCCTAGCAAGCTTGCATATCTCCAAGAGAAGAAGGCTCACTCCCCAACAGCCAAAAGGCAGTACTGGGCTAGAACATGCTGGAAATACCCCTCTTCCACCTTCGTGTTGGAGCACTGCAGGTGTGCTTGTGAGTCTGCACCTGATTTTTTTTTTTCTAGAACCAGGGATGGAACTCGGGCCCTTGCGCTTGCCAGGCAAGCACTTATTCTACTGAGCCATCTCCCCAGCCCTGAACGCTGACTTCTTGAGGCCCAGATCCTAGACTAGTGCTCCTCACTCCCACCCCACTTTAGCTAGAAAAGTAGAGCCAAAGTAGGACCTAAGGGAGCCCAGAACCCAGGGCCTGCCCTTCTGGCTTCAGTCCAATCCCTCAGAAAGGACTAGGAGGCTATTGTAGGTCTTTATTGCTTTCCTGTCTTAGGAAGATAAGGACGTGTTGGGGTGCTATTCATCCTCTGCAGCAAAAGTGAAGGGGCTCAGCTTATAGCCAGTGCCTGAGTAGAACTTGTTCTGGAACTCCACCCTGGGGGCAAGAAGAGGAGACTGGTGAGGGTGCCCACCTAGCCTTCCCTCCCAGGCCAGTGGGGATGCTCACCAGTGCAGCCGCAGTGCATGCAGGAAGGCTGAGAGCCCTTCCATCACCAGCAGGATAGCAACGGTCAGCACAGCGAAGGCAGCAAAGACAGGGACCAGCACCACAGCCTGCACGCCCACCTGGAGGTCTGCACTCAGGGCCACGCGCATCACCATGGCCCACAGGACCTCTGATAGCTCTGTGAAGGAGGCCACGGGTGAGGAGGTGGCTGCCAGTGCCCCACTGCAGGGCTGCTCTCCCTGACTGTGGGGCCAGTAGGACCCAATTTCACAGAGGGGACACTGAGGCCCAGAGATAACCAGAGTCCCCCAGCCAGCTACTGCATAAGTGAGCTGAACAGCACCGCCCCACTGTCCAGGCCATCCTGCTGGGCACTCACGGGCGTGGGCCAGACTCAGAGCCCAGAGGCGCAGGTAGGAGGCTGTGTTAGAGATGCAGCCGAGGCAGAACTCAATGGTGTGGATGGCCTGGTGCATGAAGACCTCAGAGGGAACGAGCTGCCGGGTGGGCAGGCAAGCGGCAGTGAGGACCACAGAGGGGTAAGCTGGGCTGGTGGCCCCCACAGCCCCTTAGGAAGATGTCACACCTACCTCAGCTTCCTTTTCATCCCCAGAACACCCTGCCTTCTCCTCATCAGGACCCCAGCCACTCTCAGAAGCATCAGGGGAGTCTATAAGCTTGGCCTTGTCTTCGTCCTGGGCCAGAGGGTGGGAGTGGGCAGTATGAGTAGCTCCCAGCTGCTGGAGCCTGCCTTCCACGTAGCCCTTCCCGCTCAGGCTCTACCTGTCCCCCTGTGGGCCTTCTCTGGAGGTAGCGCTGCCGGCGCAGCAGGTACAAAGGTGTGCCCAGGAGCAGGACCGGAACGGAGGCCAAGGCCAGGAGCACCAGTACATGCTGCACCACTTCCTGTGGGCGAGAGGGTGCACCGGCTACAAGGCACTTGACAGGCACTCAGGAGCTCAGGCCCTTCTCCCTTGGGTGCCTGTCACTTAAGGGATCTCACCCCTCAAGGACCCCCAAGGGGGGCCTCAGGTCACCTGCAACTACCATGGGTCAGTCACCCATGTGGGAGCTTTATGCCACTGCCCCATTTCCTAGATCCTCATCTAGGATCCAATGGCTCTGAGCAGCCCAGTGATCTGGGGTTCCCGCGAGGTGGTGCATGCTGCCTCCTGGCCAGCCCACCTGTGCGTGGTAGAGCGGCCGGTTGGTGGGGCTGCTAGAGAAGAGGAACATGTTGATGAAGTGGATGAGGATGCTCGGGGCAGAGGCAGAGTCAGCAGCCATGACACACAGCCATTTGTAGACCACCAGGAAGACAAGGTAGCCAAAGAGGCCCAGCAGGAAGATAAGCTCCGGCAGCGTCTCCAGCAGCAGCCTGTAGCCCTGGCCAAAGTGCCTGGGGGAGCAAGTGGGTCACAGCACTATCCTGGCCTGCCTCACCACTCCCCTGGCAGCCCTGTCCTCACACGTGGTTGAAGACTCCCAGGACCACCCCGAAGGCCATATGGATGACACCCAGGATGACAGACATCTTCATTTTGAAGGAATTGAGGAAGCTCAGGTGGTTGGTGGCCAGACTCCAGACCTGGGGTGATGGGAGAAGGTACCATGCTCAGAGGGTCAGGGGAAGCCCTGGTTGAACCCCCTCACCCTCTGGGACCACTGCCGAGGGACAACGGAAGGGAGTGAGTGGCTGAGAGGTCAGAGCAGTCAGGCAGCCTGGGCTCATGCCCTAGTTCTTCCCATCCAACTGACCTTGCTAGACTTTGGGCCTGTTTTCCCTTCTGCACAATGGGCACCCCTGGGGTCATTATGTGAACCAAACATAAAACCACTCCAAAAGAGAGCTCAGCATAGGCTGAACCTCTACAAGCGCAGGCCTCTTTGCCCTCTCAGGTGATAGGGACAGGTCTAGCACATGGAGTGTGTCCTGTGCATAATGCACAGTACAGCACACAGCAGGTACAGGGGATGGCTGCTGAAGGAGGCACAAGCAAGCAGATGGGGTACAGGAGTCCCCACTCTGGCCCTCCCACCTGCCTACACCCCATGAGCAATGGAGTAGGCAGCACTTACCGGGTCAATGCCAAAGGGGTAAGGTCCCAGGAAGACACCAGAGACATTGGGGTCCAGGGTGAGCAGTGGGTGCTGGGCCAGGTACGCATCACTGTGACAACAGTGGGTGCTGATCAGGAAGCACAGGCCCAGGGCTGGTGGGGCGGGCTGGGGACCAGGGCTTGGGGGGCTGCGGGCCTCACCTCCAGCCAGACTGGTTGGCCATGACGGCCACGCTCCACCCAGAGGGGAAGATGGTAGTGGCACGGCTGAAGCATTCGTTGTAGATGAAGCCAGTGTACACAGAGAACAGGCCCATGAGCAGGAGCAGATAGCGGCCCCCAAAGAAGGTCTGCCAGATCTGGAGGCGGAGGTGTGGTGAGCGGCTGCCCAGCCCGGCCAACTGTCCCCCACCTGGTCCCAAGCAGCGCGCACCTCATTCTGTGCAGACTTCACAGCGGGCCGATTCTCTGCAAGCACCATGGCCAGGGCAAAGAGGAACATGAGCAGTCCATGGCCCACGTCACCAAACATCACCGCAAAGAGGAAGGGAAAGGTGATGATGGTGTAAGGCGCTGAGGGCAGAGGAGTGTGTGGTCAGCCAGGGCCTACTGGGAAGCCAGCATCTGCTCCCTTGGGCCCAGGTGCCTCTGAGGACCCCAACTCATGCTCCTGGACTCCAGGAATGGCCAAGAGGGCATTTTCAAGGGAGGGCCACCAATTGTTGGCATTCCAGGGCTCTGCAGCCTTGCGCTTGCTACTCAACCTCTCTGAGCCTGTTTCCCCTTCTGAAAATACAGTCAACAACAGTGCTGCTTCATAGGGTTATTATAATCAAGCAGCCCTGGGCAGGACCTGGCAGGCCATTGGCTCTCAATGGAAAAAAGTTAGCAGTTGAAGCTTTATTTATTGGTACTAAGAATTGAATCCAGGGCCTTCACACTGAATTCCATCCCCAACCCTTTTTAAAATGTGCTTTTTTTGAGACAGGGTCTTACTAAATCACTAAACTGCCCAGTCTGGGATCCAACTCTTCCTGCCTCAGCCACCCCAGCCCTGGGCTTACAGGTGTGCCCCAGCACACCCAGCTTATTTATCTTGGAAATGGGCCCTGTTTACCTAGCTTGGTCCTTTTTTTTTTTTTTTTTTTTTTTTTGGAACCAGGGTTTTAACTCAGGCCCTTGGACTTGCCAGGGAAGCACTTATTCTACTGAGCCATCTCCCTAGCCCCCAGCTTGGTTTTAAACTCCTTTTATGTATTTATTTTTATGTATTTGGTACAAGGTCTCATTTTGCAGTTCAGACTCATAGTGATCCTCCTGTTTTCGGCCTCCCCAGCACTGTGATTACAGGTGTACACCACCACACCTGGTCTCAGTAGCTGGCTCAACACGTCTGGGGCCAGGGCAGGCTTGGCATATGATACAGGGGATTGAATCCTGGTCCCTGTCCTTGCCTGAACAGGCACTTAGTCTGCTGAGCTATCTTGCCGGCCCTGGTCTCAAACTCCTACAAGCTATCTGCCTGCCTCTGCCTCTGGAGTACCTGGGTCTACAGGTCAGTAGCACGTCTGACCACTAACATTAAGCAGAACCTCAGAAAGGACAGAGAGCTCTGAGATGCTCTTGATGGCCACATGGTCAATTCCAGAAGGCTGAGGCGGTCATTTAATATCCGAGGTCTGTTTCCCTGAAGTAAAAATGAAACAATTCCTCATGGGAGGTAGGAGGATTCCAAGGCATATGCCCTACCTGGGCTGACTTGTGCCCCCAAAAAGATACATTTGTGTCCTGACATCCAGGTCCTCAGAATGAGAACTTACTGTGAGGCAGTGTCCCTCACAGGGGTTGGGGGTTAAGATAAGGCTACTGGATGGGCTCTTCCCTGATATACCTCGTGACTCTACAGCAGAGGATGTTCGTACATGGTCACAGACACATGACGGGAGAGCATGGCCACTTATAGGCCCAGGAGAAAACCAGACTAGTTCTCCCAGATAGCCCTCAGTAGGAACTGACCTGGCCATCAGCCTGACCTTGGATTTCTGGCCTTCAGCACTGTGAGGCTGTAGCTGGGATCAGCCGCCAGCCACGGTGCTCCAGGCCGCAGGCCAGAGGACCTGCCGCAGCACAGTGCACAGTGGGGACCTCTACAGTGCCACTGTTGCTAGCACCCGTCAATGAGGAGGAACTTTGCACAGATGAACCCTGTGGCCCCTAGCCTCGGGCTCCACAGCCTCAGACTCTTCCTCACCTCCTGCCTACTCTCCCAGGGACCTGGGCATCCTGACTTGCCCACTGAGGAGGACCAAGTCCTCTCTGGACAGGTCATTACAGCCAGGGCCATGCTGTGATTCCAGCCCCTCTATACACAGCAGGACCCTTGGGTCTGCGCATTCGCCTAATGGAATCAGCCACACGGTAGCCAGCTGCCATAGGAGAACAGTGGCCGGAGGGAATGGCAACCAGTTAGGGTGAGTCTGAACTCCTAATCCTCCTGCCCCAGCCTCCTGAGGGGCTGGGATTACTCCTGCTGGCCCAGCCTCCTCACCCTGCACCATTCTCCCCCCAGCCCAACTCTGCCTGGCTTTTCCTCAAGCAATCTCCTGCAACAGACCACTCACACACCCTTGTTGGAGCAAACCTAAAATAGAATGAACTCAATCTCGAACACGATGTCTCTCATGATCCCAACCTTCCCAACATGTCTTTGGGTCTGTACTATCATTTCCACTTGACAGATGAGGAAACAGGCTCAGAGCAACTAAAAAACTCATCAAAGCAAGTGGGTTAGACTCAGACCTGAGCCTGTTTGCCGAGGCCAGCACATGGCACAAACCCAAGCTGGTTTGCCTGTGAATCCAAGCACCAAGCCCCCGACAGAGGGTGAGGGGACTGTGCTTCTAAGGGTGTGGGCTGGCCCACAGTGGAGACCATCCCACCCCAGCCCAGGCAGGGGTCCCCAGGGCAGGCACAGGGGAGGGGGTGCAGGCTCTCACCAGGGTTGACCTCCTGGTAGCGGCCCACACCATAGGCATCCACGATGCCTTGGAAGCTGGCAGTGAAGCGGTTGGTACGGATGAGAGTCGGGGGCATGTCCTGGCAGGGGATGCGGTGACCCACGGCGCTCACTCCTGCCTCACTCTGGGGCCCGGGCAGAGACAGAGACCAAGGCTGGGGGTCTCCTGGAGCCCTGGGACCCCAGCAAGGCCCAGCTGAGATGCATAGCACTGTAGGGATCACTCCGGGAGCACCAGGTGAGCATGGGCAAGAACCAGGATGCCCTTGGCTCTGAGAAGCTGGACGATCAGCCCCACCATCCCCAGGTCAGTGGACTCAAGGGCACCAAAGGCATCACCTAGACTAGGAAGTACTTGAGAAACAGGCAACCTAAGACCTGAACCCACCCTGGGCCAGGGTCTCTGTACCACATCTGGAGTTCGGAGGTGAAGGAGGTTACTGACTATAACTGCAGAGGCTTAGGCAAAGGAGGGTGAGCTGAGGGCCCAGGGCCATTTGGGTGGACTTCTTGGAGGAGGTGGCTTGGAGAAAGGAAGCCCTGGCTCTATACAGGGCAAAGGCAAGATGCTGGAGACATGAGGTGTGATGCAGCCAGGAGACACCTGCCTGGCAGGAGGGTAGTGGGACAGGGAAAGCCTGACCATGCTCACCGAGCTGTCTTGTAGCACCTGCTGCAGGGTGGGCAGGTCAAGCACAGCACACCAGGCCTCGGCAATGAGGCACTTGTGCGTGGAGCTCACGCTGCACTGGTTGAGGGCCAAGTACACAGCCTTCATCTTCCGGATCTGTATCTGTCCTGCTGGCAGCAGGTGCTGCACTCGGCCCAGCACCTGGCTCAGGAACCTTTCTGTCTCCCCAAGGACCTGCCGGTGGGTGTGGGTGGTAAGGAAGGACCAGATAGGTGGGAGATGGGGTGGGGGCTGGGTGGGAGCCCACCTCCTGCAGCTCCTGGCTCTGCCGCTGCAGCTGCTGCAGGGCCCCCTGCCGGGCCTCTTCCGGTTCCAGAAACGGGAAGATGTGGCAATGGAAGCTGGTGGGACAGGAGGGCATGTGAGGGTCAGTCTGAGGGTCTCCCCTGGAGAAGCGGGGACAGGAAAGGCTGCCAGTGACAGGCAGTGGCCTGGACACATGAAGCCAGCAAGTGCCCAGAGTCAGGCAGTCCTGCTGGTGGGTGTGGTGGCTCACCATGCCGTGATCTTGCGGATTTTCTGTCCAATCTGCTCACCCCAGTAGGAGATGAGGAAGGTCATCCACCTCGTAGGCTCACCCTGCAGAGCCAGGCTCAGTTTACCCTGGGGCTCTGGCTCTGCCCAGGCTGCCCCCGCCTACCCAGGTCCCCAATGGCTCACTGTCACAGGGTCCTCTAGCTGCTGTTCCATCTCCTGGAAGCTGGCAATGAGGAAGCCACGACAGGCCCTCCAGAGCAGGCGCTCCAGGGCAGCAGCCTTGTGGGGCTCCACAGCACCTGCCACAAAGCTATGGGCCGGGGCTGGAGAGGAGCTTGGACCCTCAGCCCATGCCTCCCTCAGCCACTCAACCTGGTCCCCAACCATCAGAGCCAGGGCCAGAGACAGACAACCCCTAGGGGCGAGGCCTCAGGAAGCAGGAAGGGGGGTGAGCTGTGAGCAGCACATCCATTGAGTGGGGCAGGAAAGGAACACTAGGTCCACACTCACTTGACCTTCAGGTCCCAGTGTGGGCCCCCAGGAGGCAGCAGCAGGGGACTTCTCTCTGAGGAGGGGCCATCAGTGTGGGTAGTTGCCAGCTAGAAGCCAAGAGACAGACACCATGAGACCTGTACATGAGCAGTAGGGGCTGGCAACCTCCCTCAGGTGCACACATACTTGGAGGCCATGGCTCTGGCCTAGCACAGCCTCATGAAGCTGTAGTTGGTGTAGCTGAGCCCGCAGCTCCTGATGGTTGCCCCGAACGTCACGCAGCTCCTGTGCCAAGCGATCTGTCTCCTCCTGGATGCGCAGCAGGTCACGAGGTGGGGGTGCAGGCAGCCTCCTCTCAGGCAGTGGCAGTGCCAGGCCAGCCCGCCGCACCTCTTCCTGCAAGAAGGCTAGATGCACAGGGTGGGGTCAGGGGGCCTGGAGGGCCACTCCAGCTCATGTCCACTGTTAGCCAAAGGCTGGCTCACCCCTGGAGGACCCGAAATGCTGCCCCCAACTCCATTGCCCCACCTGCTTATAGTAAATTCATGGAGTCAGGGAGCCCCAGGAAACCTCAGAAGTCTTCCCTGATGCTGCTGCTCTGCCACCCATCCCTCAGCCACTGCCAGCCCAGGCCCACAGCCTCTCTGTGGTCTTCCGGGAGGCTGGCCCTGGCGCCCCCAAACCTACAATAAGGGCTGAACTGCCTGGCCCGCTAGTGCTGCAAGTCCAACTCAGAAACCATGAAGCAAATCCTGCCCTTCGTTTCCTGGCTGGCTGGGCGCTATAGGCTCCTCCCTTCCAGGAGAGGTGGTCAGGGTGGGGCCCAGGATGGGGTCTCCCCTGCCTGGATCCAAGAAGGAGCTGCTCCTTGGGGGATGCAGCTCTAGACCATGGCCTCCACCCATCCCTGCCTCTGTTCTGCTTTTGGCCCCCAGTGTGCAGCAGAGTACGAAGTTCTGGGCTCTGTATGTATCTCCCTTCTCTGCCTTTCACCTGGGTCACCCGGGGCAACACCTTTCAGAGAGAGCTTCAGTGATGTTTTTCCTGGAAGCCTGTCAGGGTCAACTCACTGAAAGTCTTCTCCAGCTCCTCACAGCGCCTGACATCCACCACGAAGCGTCTCTGGAAGGCACTCACTGATGCATTGAGCTGTGGTTGCCATATGGAGGAGTTAGTGTCCCAAGAAGGTTCCCATCGAGGCCCAGGTCTGGGTCTCCTTGGGCCTTAGCTGCCTCCTCCAAAAAGGTGGCTGAGTACTCTGTGAGCCTTCAGAAGCTACACGCCCAGAAGGGGCAAGAGCAGAAGCCAAGGAGGTCACCTAAAAGCAGAGCACCTATGACAGGGCTGCTGGGACGCATGTACACACATGTTAAGGGGAAGAGTCCCCACTAAGCCCAGATCATTGTCACCCCTCACTAGTGACACCGAGGATGACATCCTCCCAACATCCCAAGCAGACTCACATCTCGAAACTCCACGAGGCCCAGCTCACCCAGCTGGCTCACACAGGTGTAGGCAGCTGCTGTGGGCAGGAAGAGCTGGACCAGGGCCACCTCCTCGCCACGAAACATGGAACCCATGGTCCTGCAGGGTGGGTTAGGGGGGTGTTAGGGGCAAGCCACAGATGGGGCCCCAAGAAGGTGCTACTACCAACCCCACTAAAGGTGGGGAAACTGAGGCCCCAGAAGGGGGTGATGGGATGCTGAGATCCAAAGGAAGTAAGCAGTGTGGGTGGCGTGGAGTTGGCCTGGCTGACCCCTCTGCCCTCCACCTGCAACCCAGCATCAAGGTTCCTCTCTCAGCTACTTCCTCCACCCTGACTTCCGTCCAGAGACACTGGCTCTGCTCACTTCTAGGGCTGTGGTCCCTCCGGGTTCTGGCCCTACCCTAGATCCTGCTTATTTATCCCTGGGCCCTCAGGCAACAGCCGCCTTCAGTCTTGTCTTGTGTACTGGAGCCAGCAGGCAGTGACAACTGACACCTGGCTAGGCTGGAGCTTGCCCTTGAGCAGCTACAGCCTCCTACCTCCCAGTGGGAAGGAAAATGGGAGGGCACCTCTGGGCTTCCAGCGCCACTGGGCCATGGCTGATGCTGGTGTCGCTTGTGGCAGTTGGAGTGGGGGCTGGGGACAGCCTCCCAGGTGTCGAAACCCATGAAAGTGAAACTGTGAAGCAGGCGGGAAGGGACTTGCTGAAATGCAAGTTGGGGGAAAC
>PVKA01048824.1:0-13573 GCA_004027165.1 Ctenomys sociabilis
GTAAAGAGTTCATGAACAAACATATATTCGCACGGGAAGCTCTTGAAAGAATCAACAAATGGGATCAACTTTTCCTAAAGAGCTTCTGCATGTCAAAAGAAATTGTCAACAGAGTGAAAAGACAACCCACAAACTTTGAAAAAATCCTAACTAATAAGCAATCAGACAGTGGTCTACTGTCTAGAATTTATAAAGAACTTTTACTTCATTTGGGATCCTATCCCCTTTTGCCAGTTCAAAAACTTTAGCAATTCTGTCTTTTATATTCATGGCTTTGATCTTCATGTTCCATTGGATTATCTGTTGGCATACAATCATGCTGTCATTTTTGCCACAATTTACAAATGTAGAACAAAGTCACTTGACTCCTTGTCTTCTATCCCATCTCTCCTTTTTACAGAGGACATCTTTTAATGAATTTGGTAATCATTGATTTCATGTCTTTTCTCATTCCCTCCCTAAGTCACTCCAATCTCATATACTTACATTCTGATGTAATAGTTCTTTTCAAAGACATAATGGACTTCTCTGTTAAAAAGATAATGATCAACTTTTGGTTTAAAGTTTTGTCAAAGAATCAATGATCTTTAACACAGATTATGACTCCTATCAATTGTGTGTGTATGTATGTGGGGGACTTGTGTGATTGCATCCAAGACCTCTACACTGAGTCACATCCACAGGTTTATTGTTTTCTCTTTCTATTTAAATTTTATTTCACTTTGAGGTAAGTGTTTCCTAAGTTACTAAGTTGTGTAGGCTGAGTTGAACCTTATTATTCTCCTGCTTCAGCTTCTGAGAGTTCTGGGATCATAAGCATGCACCACCATGCCTATCCTGAACTTCTAAATTTTTGAAACTTTCTTCATTTGGATTTCAGGAAACTTTGCTATACTCTTAATCTAGTTACATTGTCTTAAATAATATCTATATATTTATTAATATAGAAACCAAGCCCTTGAAATTGAAACACTCTCCCTATAATCCTATCTCTCTATTTGAAGGACAACTGTGTTATTTTTTATAAGGAAGCTTTTATTTTCAGTTTTCATCAATAAATTTGTTGTGGCTTTTTATTTTTTTGGTTCTTTTCTTTTTCCTCCACTTTATTTTATTCTAGACACTTAGTCATGGGAGCCATTGTATTCTTTTAATTCCTTAAGGCCAGCATTGTAATTTTGTTGTTGTTGTTCTACATATCAGCAAATGCTTTTCTATTTTGAAGACTTTGTAAAAACTACTCTATCACCTTCACTCTGATTTAATCACCATTATTGTATTATTTTTGTAGCCTCTTAACTAGTCTTCTTATACCTGTTATAGATGCAATTTACTTCACAACTAAATTAAAAATCTACATCAAAAGTTTTCCATGAAAATGTCTAATGCCATTTTTTTTCTGAAAGAATCGAGACATTAGTGAAAGGGAAGACTTTTAGAATCAGAAGATGTAGATTTAAATTGATATTCTATGGCTTACTGTCAGGATAGCCATGAAAAAGGCATGAAAAATTTCAGCCACTCTTCCTTTTATGAAATGTATACATCATTTTTCTCTCTACTACACAGACATTTGAAAATAAATTAAAAAATATAAAACCACACCTGTGCACGCAAAATATGCAAAATTGAACATAAACAATGATAATAATCATAATAAAATAACTTATTGATGATATAATTACTACTGCAAAAGAATGGATGGATGTACAGTATACACCATTTCATCATGCCATGAGACAGGAACAGTAATTTCAGATTAATAGAAACCACAATATCCATAATATAAAGATCATTTTGTGGAATTTACAATATGAAATAAACTGGAGAAAGAGTAAAAGAGGATAGTACAGCCACTTTGGATGGTTTTGGAAAGATTTATTAGGCTCAGAGAGCAATCGCAGTCTGGTAAATTGGCATTTGAGGGATGCCACAAATAATAACATAGTACATCTTGCAATATGACACGCAAGTGTCCAAAGGTTATTACAATCCCAGCACTGCACTAAAATTGTATGAAGGTAATAGCTTGGCCACTATGAGAAAGGTGCTCAGAGAAGAGCTTCATAAAAGATCTATTTAGTACAATCACTTTACTGTTGGTCTAATAAAATCACAGCAACTTGAGAAATCAAATTATCTGTTCCCAACTCAACCACTACTACTTTTAAGTAATAACTGCAGGATAAGATAATTGTGTATCAGAAGGGTATCTGAAACTTTAGACTGCTTAGATTGAACTGGTGCATGTGATATTGTTGAAAGCTGCTTGAGAATTTACATGAGCTGGGCTGCTTTTATAATGGACTACATATGCCCTTACCATTAACATTTTTGGCATGAAATATTTTTAGCATCAAGTTTGGCATATTTTTAGGTGAATGACAATGGGAATGGACCATTGGACACATACCTTTTTGTGTGGCTGTGACCTGTCACTTTTTGAGTAAGTTTGTCTATTATCTTCCACTGCCTGCTTAGTTGAAACTTCCCATGAACACAGATTAGTTCTGAATACAAAAGGAAATAATAAATCTGTGATTTTTAAAACTACACCAAAATATATTCAATATTGTATTTTCTACCTCATGAAAAACAATTTATGCTATAAAATGTTCAATTATTTCAATGAGTAATTTTTGGTTTTGTGGGCAGAAATTAAGAAACCCAGAATAAAAATAAGCATTACACTTATTATTCTCATAAAGCATTTTAATTTTATACTATTTTTAAATCTGTGCTGGAAATCATGCTAGGCATCGGAGCCATGAAGGGTGAGCAGGAAAAATATAGTCCTGCAAAGATATGGTGAAGTATTCAGAAAAAATATCCTCTTTATTTCTGGAAGTTGAGAGCCAAATTTCCCCTCTTCCTTCTTTTAAAACTTCACAACTTTTGAGATCCTACTCAATTTGAATACTATTTCAAGCTCACTTCCTTTAATATGGAGTCATTCAAGAGATCAATTTTGACAAGTTACCACATGCTAATGGCTCCCTTTAGATTTGTAAGTATTCTTTGATTTTTCAAGTTCAATTACTTTTCCAATTTTAGTGAAGTAGAGTGGACAAAGTGTTGCAGATATTTAAGACATGCAACATAATGATTTGATCTATACATACATCATGAAATGATAAGCATATGGTCACTAGAGTTAGTAATGTTATGCTATATATCTGAACATTACTGAAAGTAGTCTTAAGTATCCTCATATTAAAGTTATTCTTGAGTTGGAGTGTTAGCGAAGGTTCTCACACTGATTCTCTCTACCTTTGTCTGATTCTAGTGACTATTACAAGTCCTTTTACTGTTTCTCTGGCTTCCTGGTCCATGTTGTATAGCTTCAAATGCTACACAGGCCATTTAGAAGTCAAGATTTGTCCACACCTGCTCATCTTTGGTGTTGTGCAGTGACAGATACATTTTCACCTCTTTTTCTTGTTGATGGTGTCTTTAGGTTTTATTTCTCTACTCTAGTTGCTCTCTCTTGTTTTCATGGAAGATTCAGGGAGATCCAAAAACTCTGCCACCACTGCCATTTCCTCAGAATTTGAAGCATGCATTTTTGAACTTGTCTGGGCAAGTAGTGAATCTCTGGGGATGGAATAAAGCTAAGATTTATACCATTCCAGAAGTTATAACTAACAACACAGCTGGTCTGCACAAAGGACTGCAAACTGTGAACCAGGCAGTTGTTTATCAATATCAGAGTGTTTTTATTCTTGCAAAGCTTTCTTTCTGGCTGTTTGATCTATACTCACAACACTCAATGAATATATATACATATAGACTGTAGACAAAGCGAACACATGTCATCTTTGGGAACTGAGAACCAAAAAGGGTGCTATGTTGCCACCTGTGTCTAATTAAATATTTCCAGTAATTTAATGTAATTAAAAAGCAACAACTTGGCTCAGGATAATATATCATATTTCCCTTATGAGTTATGTGTTTAAATATGTTCTCTTGTTGATTGTTTTTAACTTGGATTTGATGCTAACAGCTTCTACTCCAGTTTGTTTTAGTTTGCATAACTTTCCATTGAATAAATCCTCTACTTGATTTTCTTGTTAGTCTTTATCTAATTAACTTTTCCTTATTTCAGATATGGTCAGGAATGTCATTTTCCTGGAAAATCCTTTCCTGATCACTACACATTCCAATAGTTGTTAAAATCAGTTTATCATATTCTTTGTATCAATATGTAATTCTTTCTTCTGTGACATCTAACAAATATGAATCCTCGAATAAATAATGAGCAGGGAAGTATAGCTCTCCTTATGATTTTCAACTGTGTGAGTTTTAAGAATAAGATAAAGTCAATCATTCCTAAATAAAATATTGGGTCACATAACACAGAACTTGAAGTACTTCTTTGGTGTTTGAGAGTGTGCTATATGATTCAGTTGCTGAGTTTGCCAATAAAATAGACATCATGGCCTTTTCTTCTAAAGGCTCAGAACATTTGTCACATAAAGTTTGGTACCATTATTATTATTCTTTTTTCTCAGTTGCTGTACTATCATGCTGGGAACCATGAAGCCAAATATTTATATATATAACTATAACTCTATTCTATTCTTAGGCTTTGGCAAATAAGTGAAATTTACCTACTTAGGGCTTTCTGTAGAGATAAAAAAGCAGCTTTGAGTATGCTTGTATGTATGTGTGCATGTATTTATGTGGTACAGGATTTCACTACACAGCTCAGATTCATAGTGATCTTTCTGTCTCAGCTTCCCCAGGGATGGGATCACATGAGTGTACCACCATGCCCTGTTTTGGTGTCTCATTCAGCATGGGGCTAGCAGAGCATGGGTGTGAGGGATTTAACACAGGTCTTGCACCTGCCAGGCAGGCTCCCAGACCACCAACCATCTCACTAGCCTTGTATGCTGATCTTTTCAATATTTATAATCCCCAGGAATGTGATCATCTATGGTCTACCATGTAGACTTGTTATAATGAAAAATTATCCTATGTGAACTAGAATTATAACAGAGTTTTGTCAAAAGGCAGAGAAGGCCAGGATTACAGCTCAAAACAGAGGCAGAGAGAAGGGGGAAAATGTTCTCTTGATATCTGTATATCTAGATCCAGTTTTTTGAGGTCTAAACAAATCTAGATTGCTAAATTTTATAAGATATTTTTAGATTTAAAAAGGTTTGCTTTTTCATTGCTCTTAAGATTTAATTAAGAGATTTTTCTCATTGTAATCGCTATTGCCTTGATCAAAACATGAACAGTTAGGAGCATGCAGAAAAAACTAAACTCTAGTTTCTATTTAAGAAGAAGTTTAATTTTTTCATCCAGTAATTGACTGTGTTATGTGTAATGTGTGTAAATATTAATAATCTGCTCTTTATTTGTCAATTAATGTAGGAAATAAAGTTGATTTTCATCTAAACCATTTAACCAAATCTTCAGCAACTTTTATATAAGACATGTCTTTAGAGAGGATAGCTACAATGCTAAATAGCCACAGAGCTCATCTGGAGCACTGGCACTAATATAGCATAGGGCCCATCTTTTAATAATTCATGTAGCTGTTTATTCTCCTTCTGGCTTAATGTGGCACCAGTAAGAGATGGAGAGCAGGAAAGATTTGGGTCTAAATATCAAATGGTTGTCTCTGCCTCTAGCCTCAGATACCAGCTAGGACCAAAGATAAACCCAAACCTGGCTGTTCACAGCTTCAAGGAGCTCTTTTGCTCCTACTACTAACCACAGACTCCTCATCGATGTTTTATCAAACCAAACCAATGCTATAAAATATAAGCCTCATGCTGTTATTGATTCTATGCTCCAAAACTTCCAAAGTTAATTTTTATACCACATACCTGGAATACAAAAAAGCCCAGTCAAAGAGAAGATGACTTGTAAAACAAACTATGGTTTACAAAGCTGAAGAATTCCCTTTTTCTTTTTTCAATGGTCAGCACTCCCGTAGGATCAAACTAATAACATAACAAAGGTTAGGCCCTTAATATGTTATGAATGCTTCGTTAATTTAGAGCAGACCAATGACAAAATAGAATATTCTTGTCTCCAAATGCCAAAAGAGACTAAGGAATTAATTTCAGACAAACAAATAATTTCCATGTAATTTGCACCTGTCTGTTTTTGCAGAACCAATGCTTCCTCAACCTGCCAAGAGTGATCCAATACCTTTCAACTGAGTTGTTTGACAATATAAACAATACTTTCTTTTATTCTTTTTACTTGTTTGCACTATAAAGACATCAATACTAATGAAAAACACTCAGGTTTAGAAGCTCATTAGTGACTAATTGCAAACTTCTAATTAGCATGACAGCACTTGGAGTTAAATGTCTAAAACTTTCCAAGTTAACTTGTTCACTAAATTCATGAGTTTTGAAGAGTTTGTATGTCCATAAATATGAAGTCAAATGTCTTTAAAATGTTATTTAAATTTGATCTTAACAAATTTTTCTGCTTATATTTTTGCTTTCTTCATTATATACTAAGCCTGTGTGGTTAAAATATTCTGAGATTCAAATGCTGCACCTAATTGTTATTGCTATGGCTAACAATACCATAGAAACAATGATAATCACACAAAAAGGAGCAAATTGGATTTTTCACCGGAATACTATGGATTAAAACAGAATTAACGAGGCTTGTGTTGAAAGCCTAATTTTAAATAAGTGTCTCTTTTCTCTGGTAATGAAATTTCCTTTTTAAGGTGTTCTTTGTCTATAGTTATTAGCACTCAGTGTCTGTAATGTAGCTTTCAGCACACTGGTATCATAGAGAAACTGTCATGAAATGTTGCTTACTTTTAAAAGTTGTGCACATTTTAATCTGTAATTAAAGAAGCTGATATCATCAAAATTTCTCCTACTTTTGAAAATTAAATGTTTTTTATTGTTTTTTTTGCAAGCAGACACAAGTCAGCATTTTATATTTTCTTATGGATTTTCTTCGATCCATGGAAATAAAGCTATTAACTCTGATTCTGAGCTTTAGAATTTTTTGACTTTGATGAATTTTGTATTGTAATGTAAAGTTACTTGCCAGTCACTAACTTAAAATCTTTTGAAATATTTCATTACTTTTTTTAACTTGGAAAAGATGAGAATTACAGTTTCTGCAGAATTAGAAATTTTATTTTTGTGCACCTAAGTTTCAGTCTGTGAGGCAGGGATCAACATGGCCACATTGTTTAACATAAGCAGGCCGCTGATGGTATGGTCTAATAAAATCTGTTTCATCGATTCTGTTTAATTCTGAGATATCACCCTTTTTTAGTTTCTGTCTGTGCAGAAAACATGGCAAACAAAAACTGTTTGTTTTTTGTTCTCAAGATTTGTAAGGAGAAAAGGGAAAGATTTATTTTTTAAAAATCCATAAATTATATAAAACTAAATGAAGATCAAAAGCCATTGTCATTTTCCAATCTGGGAGCAATTATTAGTACATATAATTTGAATGTAGTGAATATTATTCTTTGTTTGCTGCAGGAAAACAAGACCCTATTCAACTTGAGTTATTCTGACAGAATGTATTGTTTAGACATATGCATCACTATTTTGGATAACTGTAGCAAATACAGTGAGCTATACATATGAGTCAGTGAAAGAAAAGAAAAAAGTCTATCACCATTTCAGAAATACAATATTTAACAGTGTTATGGAAATAAAATCAGGACTTTTGCTTATAACATTGATTCCTTTCTACATTTTTGTTATTTTAATTGTTCTCACCTTTGCTTGTCAGGTGCTTTATGATGCTCTTTAAATCTGTGGTGCTTCATAGAATTAAGAGGACGAACTTTGAAATGTTAACTATGGACATGGCTACTTGATTAACTCATTTCTGTTAACATAATGAAACACCCAAGTCTTAATACTTTCAGAGAACAGAATTTTATTTAGTTAGTTACTAGGAGATTAAGGGCATGGTGCTGGCATCAGCTCTGCTTTGGTGAGAGTCATGAGACTCCTTTTGCCTGTGTCATGTGTCAGAGAGAGAGAAAGAGAAAGAGAGAGAGAGACAGACAGACAGAGACACAGACAGAGACAGAGACAGACAGAGAAAGACAGAGACAGGCAGAGAAAGAGACAGTGAATGACAGAATGAGAGAGAGACAGACAGACACACACACACACACAGACACACACAGGGAGAAAGAGACAGAGACAGATTGAAGCACAGAGAAACAGACAGACAAAGACAGAGGGACAGAGAATCCTGGAGAAGTAGGAAGCCAGAAGCAGTTCGAGATCCCAACTCAGGAGCGCACAGGGGTCACATTCATCCTTTCCAACTACAGTGTGCCCAGTGATTTCCTACCACTTAAAAGTCTCACTACCTCCCCACATAGTCTCAGTGGGAGCCCAGATTTCGACACACAGCTCTGGGGACACACCACATACAAGCCATGATAGCCATGAAAATAAAACCTCTAATGCTTATAAAGCTGAATGTAGCATATAATAGGATATCTGAAATAGAGTTTATAAATCCCAGTATATCTTTGGCTTACAACTATCTGAGGGCTTCATGGAAGGGGCTGTTGTAAGCATAGATGAGAATTACACTGTTTCTCATGCCTGATCCATTGGACATGTGCATGGTGCATGACTCTGAACCTGCTGCCCTCCCTCTGACACCTTTTGCCAACAGGTGTATTTAGTTCCTACGTGGAGTAGCTGAAAATGTAAGAGCAGGTTGTGGTCTTGCGTGGTGTAGGATGAGACTGAATCTGATTCTACTTCTGAAAGTATCTCTACCTACCCATTTCAAGGGTAGAATATTTTCTGGCCTTGCCAGATAATAGTTTTCAAAGAGGCAACATAGGACAAATTTAAGATTGAATCAGATTTTAAAAATTCTAGTAGCAGGCACTATGTGGTCTCAGTATCATAAATTCTGACATTTAAATTTCATTCACTATAAAAATGTGAAGGCTTATCAGAGATATCTGAACTGATAGATATGATGAGACTTACAATAAGTGCTGAAAAATAAAAAGACTTATCCACAGCAACACAGAAGAGCAGTGACTGTGGGTTTTTTAACACTACTAGGAAAGACCCAACCATCAAATCATATAATCATAGGTGTTTTTGCAGAACATAGACTTTCATTAAAAGATGAGCAGAGGGCTGGGAAGATGACTCAGTGGAATAAGCACTTTCCTGGCAAACACAAGGGCCTAACTTCAATCCCCAGCTCTGCCAAAAAAAAAAGTTCAGAATATTATACAGACATAGAAATAAAAGAGATATGTAAAATAATGAGTTCCATACGTCTTCTTTGTTTGTATGATATTGTCATATTATAAAAGAAGGAAGGAAGATACCTCAGTTACTCTTTTCTTGTTGCTGGGACAAATACCTGACAGCCAAAATGAAGGAAGGAAAAGTTTGTTTAGCTCACAGTTAGGGCAATGTTCAGCCACATTCATCTGGCTCCAAGGCAGAGTGGCACAAGGCAGGAAGCAGCCTTTCATGGTGGTGGCAAAGAGCACAGAGTGAGGAAAGTGAGGGATAGCAGCAACAGTGGCTGAGGACGGCAAGTCTCACTCGCTTATGTTACATTCAGGCTGTCTGCTGGGATTATGGGTGTGAAAAATACCCATATTAATAATATAATGATATAATAATATGGGTATTATTCACACCCATAATCCCAGCAGCACTCACACCCATTATCCCAGTGGATCATGAGTCAATAACAAACTCTAGAAGTCTGCCCCATAACTGCATGAGGCTTTGGGGGAAGAACTAGACACAAATTATAATATTGGATAATACAATCTTAACACATAATGTTATGTTGGTTCATGAACTTAATTCTTTCCACAATTCTAGTCACAAAGTGAATTGGTTGTAGACCAAATCAAATTTCCTCTTGTGTTCAATATGATACCAATAATCTAATTTAATTTGGTTCTCATCCAATTCTGTGTGCAACTAGAATCATGGAAAAGAATTAAGTTGGTGAACCAAGATGCCACTATAAACATGTTATGCTCTGAAATTATTACCCAGAATTTTATTTTCAAATTTATACTCTAAGTACATAGTTAAGAGCCTATAGTGACTCTAAATAAGGATCCACATTTAGTTCAATTCTTTAAATATATGTTTGTGCATAGAGATCCATTTATCTCTAGAAATGACATTCTATGGCATTCTGTCATTTCTCAATTTATGGTCATGTTTTAATTCTAGCCTTAGTTTCCTATGTCTGTGCTAGCTATTTTCCAGTTGTTTTCTATTCAGGGCTTAAAAACAGAAAAAGTCATGTATTTTTGCCATTGGTGAGCCAACAATATTTCCATCTATAACCTATTCAGAGAAATACCAAATTCAATTCAGCCTAAAAAATTAAATTAGTTTATCTGTGTGCATAAGTCATCTTTGGTTGTACGCTTGCATAGGAAATCCTGCCTTAAAAATATTTTAAAACATAGGAATAAACAATTACATATTTTTAATTAGAATTCTGCTTTGAGGGCCCCGTGAGATAGATCAGGGCACTGAGCTCCTGCTTTGGAGAACACTGGGACCTGAATTTGATCCAAGGCACCACATGCTGTGCCAGTCTTAAGCCCGGGAGCACTGAGCTGGCTACTGAGTTGGGGACGGTGGTGCGGGCCTGTAATCCCAGTGCTTGGGAGGCTCAAAACAGGAGGATCACCATGAGTGCAAGCTGCTCAATGAGATCTTGTACCAAATACATACATACATACATACATACATACATACATACATACATACATAAATTTGGCCTTGTGGAATGAAGATGGAAAAAGTAAAATGATATTAATCATGACCTCTATTTTGAGGGTTGGAATACTTTGGCATCTACAATCAGTTGGAAGCTTCTTTTCTACTCACATTTCTGGTCACTCAAAGGCAGAGTCAGCTACACTACAAATTTGGGTGCCGCCATGTGTCCTGTCCACATGGCTTGGCTTCTTCCAGTATTGCTTCAGGGCCTGAAAGGGATCATCCTAAATAAATGCCTAAAAATCCTAAAAATTTTTTCCAGCGTCTGAGCTTACCAGATGACTTAGAGGGACCTGGACCATGTGGGACTCTTTAAGGAACAAGCTTCTTTTGACTTCAGCATGGATACCTTGCATACTTGCTTCTATTCCATTGTTTTCACAATGGACTCCAGACAGCCCAGTCAAGGAAATGAGAGTTTTTTTTTAAATCAGGGAGTGGTGAGGTCATACTGTGGAGGCAGAGCCTGCAAGTTAGGTTGTCAGGTTATCATATTATTATTACATCATTGCAAAATAAAATATATTCTATTTGTGTTTCTTGCATACTATTTCTGTGGAATAAAGTACACATAAATGTTTTTCCTTTGTTGAACAACTATGGGAATGAAATTCCATTTAGGTCGGTTATCTTGAAGCCAGATCTTTTGTGTTAAGTTTCTTTTTTTTTCTTTTTCTTTTTCTTTTTTTTTTTTTTTTTTTTTGAGTACCAATAAGACATTTTATTCATTGTATTTTCCCAAGGAAAGGAAAAGGGAAGGAAAAGTCAGCACATGTGTTACAAAATGATTAGAAAATAGGAAAGAAAGTATAGTGGGGTACAGAAAAATCAACCATCAAACAGACACCCAAGTGAAGGGGTCACCAAAGCCCAAGGGACCCTGGGCCTGGCAGTTCAGGAATGATGTGAAGGGTTCAGGGAAAGAACAGACAGGTATATACTTTCCCACCCTCCACCCTCCATCCCTCTCCATAAATTCAAGATTTCACACAAAGCTTTGGTTTCTAGCAGTAAACATGGAGTTATATTCGTCTGTCTCCTATTAAACAATCTTGAGGCCACTTTGACATAAGTTTCTTACACCTGCATAAATAAAAGTTCCTGAGTGACTTGAATATACATTCATACTCCCTGTCCTGGTCTCCTGACCCCACTTGCTTCTCTAGGATTACAAACTGAGTAGGTTTGATCCATCCAAACAGCAAGTGTTTGGCATGAATTGTATCCAATAACAGTCTTGACTCAGGTTGGGCACAAGGGGTAGAGAATCCTTGCTCCTTTAGGATTTCTGCCTAAGTCATTTAAGAGTTGCAGAGATACTTTAAGAATTAAGTAGATACGTGTGTGGGTGTGTAGATTTTCTTTAGGGGGAGAAGAAGGTTTTAGGACAGATTTAGTCCCAAATAAGAAATGAGAAAGGGAACTACAAAAGATGGTTCAAGATCCCCATTTCAAAAAGAGCCTCACCCAACTTATTTTTCAGATCCTTTTGCCTGATGCAGAACCTTCCGTCAAAGATGCTTTGGCTATTTTTCTCTCAATACAAAAAGAATTTTGTAAACAATAAAACCCCAAAAGAACATGGAGAAAAGACCAACACATATTTACACAAACTAGGCCACCTAGCAATCACCAACTCAGAGACTCAGCAAAAGCCCTACAAAGCCCAGACAAATACAATAATTAAGGGGGGGCAGAATTTGGGGGAGACAAGAAACCAGGATCAGACACACACTACCCAATGCGTTCTATTGCATTTGTCCCATCTCAACACAGTGAGGTAGGTCTGCAGTGATCTCACAGCATGTAAACAAACCCCCCCTTTTTTAGCTATCAAGACACTATTCATTACTACTGCAGCAGGGCAGGACACTGGCTCCTGGGACCACAGAGGCCCTCTCTGGAAGCCAAGAATGTTGAAAGGTTCATAATTTTAGTCCTTGCTTCTTCATATAGCCATTCCTGCCCAGCATACAATGGGCACAAGGGTATTGGTCTTAAAACTCAACCTTACCAACTCACTTTTTTTTTTTAATACAAACACACACACACACACCCTGTTGTGCATTGTCAAGCTAGGCTTATCTAGCTAGCCTAGGATGGATCAGATATGTAAAGCAAGCCCCATACCCCTAGGATTAGACAACAATCATCATAGCACCTAACCTTGGCTTCTTTTCTGAGCCTTTTACCTGGCCCAGCCTCTCCTAACTTCTCTGCACCATCTTTTCTATTTAGACTAATTTCCAATCTTCCAGTCAAAGTTCAAGTTGTGGGGCAACCCCTTTAAAACCTGGTCTCCTAACAAACATTTTTAAGGTGGAGGGGGTTTCAAAAGGGTACTATGGCAGAAGATTCAACTCTAATTGGCAGAAATGAGGTAGTTCACTTGATAGGCTATGCACTCCAAATGTTTGCTCTCCTTAGTGATAAAAACAAAAAGTATTTCTGCTGTGTAGACCTGGAGCTCCTGCCGACTTATCCCTGAGATTGCTCATGTACCTGAGAATACAGTGCAGGAATGAGGGCCTTAGATTAAAATACACAAAAATACAAAGCCAGAATATTTATATTATGAAAAAAAAGTTAAATGCACAAGATACGTCATTCACACACAGTGCAGTTGGCATCCTGGAGAAAGTGGGACCCAAGGTGCAGTTACCCAAAGGAGCAAATAAATAAAATCACATTGGCCCCAAAAGGGGTGGGAGTGAGTTAGGAGCAGCAGGTCTGCAGCTGTGCTCCCAGCCACCCTTTTCTGTCACCACAACCCATTGTTTGGAATAGTTCCCAGCACCACATCCCAAGAC